>JAAZTK010001154.1:0-15174 GCA_036507255.1 Megalothorax incertus
TGTATAATATTCGAGTCTCGGAGGAATTTCAGTTTCGCATGCCCTTCATAATCAATGTAAAACTTGCAAAAGCACAGATTTTGCATGACCATGAAATACTCGCGAGTTATAAATGAATTATGTGGAAATTATAGCAAGTTTTTGAGATACTTACAAAGAATAGTTTGACTATGATATCATACTTGAGAGTAGTATATATGGATTAGTCTGGATATTTTTAGTAGTATATTAAAACTGCATCCGGAATTTTGAAATTCTTTCGCAAAGGAAATTCTAACAAAATTTATTAGCCCCTCCGAGAGAATTTATTTCAAAGAATTCAGACTCTACGAACGAGTCCCCACTTTCCTCCAGTCTCACTTGTCCCAAGAGTTCTTGGTTTTGTAAATTATTCAGCTGATTCAGCCCCCACTACTTCATAAGAAGACTCATCATAATACAGATTCTTTTATAAAATATGTATTATAATCCCTAACCTTATACACTTTAGAAGAATAATGAAATTAGAAGGATCGACAAAGATTTAACCGTAAGTTTTTGGAGAATCTTGCCAGAATTATTTGAATTATAAATAAGCCGGGAATTATTTCCATTATCCATTTAAGATTTTGCCATACATTTAATACGGAGCCAAATATCATTCTATTCCTGGAAGATTTTAAGCGGAAATGATATTTCTGATATTATCTCGGCCATGAAAATAAACCTCAAAGCGATGTATCATAATTGATTGGGAATTTATCAGTAGTAGGGTACTAGATCTGGACGGAGAAAGTAGGCACTCAAAAAGGGCAAAGGGGTTCCAAAATCCAAATGCCATTTGGCTCTTTGGACTTTGGTAGAAATAAAATTGAGTGGCCCACTCATACAAAAATCGAAGACATTAAGATCAGATCGGTTCGATTCCGAGGGAAGCTATTTTAAGAATATAGTACGTTGTTAGTACAAATACGAAAGTAGACTGTCGAGAATGGGAAAGAACTTTGTAGAGAAAGAGAATGGGAAATCCTTAATTAGAATCTCCAAGCAAAATTTAAGGCATCCTTTTTGGCTTTCGAACATTAGATACTTTCTCTCTCTCTCTCGCTCCCGATCTCACCCCTTCGGGGGCTCTAAAACCTTAAGCTGTATTGTTTCTATAAGTTGTAAACGCAACTTTTATTACTTGCACATTTAAGCCTGAAGGAGAGCTCAAAAGTTCAAAAGCATCAAGTTTGCAATAAGTCGAGGTTAAAGGTACTTAAAAGTTGCAGTAGAATCAGAAATTCAGAATAGGGATTGGATGCCGATATTGAGCAAGTCTTTAGTGACCCCGAGGAGGTTTCGCTTCGATTGGAAAGATATTGCTCGGGATATGAGAAGGGCAACTTTTGCACTTAAAATGGAGAACTTTGCAATTATGTTTAGGTCATAAGAATATATAAGGTTTTACCTAGTAATAATTCAAGGGGATTATATACTTATCGTAGTACTCGACCATCGTAGTATAAAATTGAATACAGTATTTTGTAAGTCGATAATTCACGAACAGGAAGCTTTTGCTTTCTCCAATGCTTTCTGCTATATACCTAGTAAATTCTCCTTTAATTACAGTAATTAGGAATTGCCAATTACGCACTCAAAGGAAGATTTAAGCAACTTTCTCCGTTTAAGACTATTCATTAAAACAATTCACAAATCAAAGCCATATGTGGATTGCATTATATGAGTATAGGTAATGCTTAAGTGACTTAGAAAGTTGAGTTTGGGAAAGACTCAAGAGGCACATATCAATTAAGAATATAGGTTAAGTAGGCATCAGCCTAATAACCAAAATTAAGGGTATCCTGAATTCGAAATGCGAATTTAAAATCAATAGGAAATAACAAGAGTTAGAAGACTCTTTAGTTAATTAGAATAAGCGAGCGGGATATTTAAAGAAGGATTGAGAATTGAGATTAATGGTTCCTCCCCAATCCTCCTCAGAGAACTCGACCGAAAAAGCAAGTTTGTAAATTCATTTTTCTTGCCCTCCAATTCCGCAATGTTAAGTTTACGCAAGTAACTCTTTACTTTATACTAAAATAAATTGATAATAGTATACAATAGAAGAGATAGGGAGAGCCAGTTCAAGGATTGAATTAGATCCAACTTGAAGAATTGCCAAAAAATCTCCAGATCAGATCCTTCCGATCCTTTACAGCTTCCAACCTCTAAATTCTAAGATGCTATCGTAGCGTAGATGCAGGGATTTGGAAAGAAAAGAGTGTATGTTGATCTTTTTTCTGAACTAAAAAAGTGTAGGGGCACAATACTTATACAAGGACTAATGTCAATGGTTGTAATAGATCGAACTGACCTTGCTAACTTTTTATGCGATACTTAATCTTACTTTTTTAGTTTTTCACCCGGATCCAAACAGTAAAGATCCATTAAGGGGAGAAAAAGAGGGTAAAAGAATAAGTTTTTTATAGAGCTATTGCTTTTAAATAAAGTTTCCTATGTAAATGCAATGTATATTCAAACTTGCAATGAAATTCTAAAATCAATCATTTGAGCATCAAAATCAAAATACAACTTTATTAGAATTTTAAAAAGCCTACATGCAATAAGAATTACTCGATTAGTTGATTCAGACTTTACAAACACCAGGAATTTATCATTTTAAATTAAATTGCATTATGTGAACATTTTAAGGCATTTTTGGGACACTAGTTTTGGTCCGTAAGAAGAAAGCTCATATCCGACCCAATGGGAAATTCCTTTGCCGGCTGACCCCTTTTAAATGTAACAAATTTAAAATTTTATACAACTAGGAATTCAATTTGAATAAAAGCTGAATTTACTGGACAAAAAGACGTGCAGGGTAAATTCCTCCAAGAGTGCCTACATTGCCCCTAACGTGGAGATACGACCCCTCTCGTAGCCCTAACACTGGGGGTCGTGGGAATTCTAGATCATGATACTCTGTAATGCGAGTTTCTCTTGTTTCACCCTATTTTTCGCAAAATATATGTGAGATTCTCGGGGATGAAATGATTCATTCATGTATTAGTAGTACCATATGTCGAGATGTCGGGTCATGATCCAAGTAGTGTGGGTTGATGTTGAAGTTTACTAATCCGAGACCATCAAATGAAGCGGGTTGAACAATGGGCATATCATTCTATGAGCAAAGATTAGATTTAAGATTAGATTTTAGAAATGCACCTTTTGAAGAATCAAACCGTTGTCGAGATATTTATAGTAGCGACATTGGTTCCGGCACTGGTTTGATGATTGTGCAATTAATATTAGAATTTACAAATATACCTATCCCTATATCAGATTTCAAACCTGCTTCCCATGTATGGAATTCCATCATTAAGAACCCGATTCCGGATAGGCTAATTAATAATTACAGATTATTCAAGTTAAATAGAGTTGCATAAGGGGAAAACAGATTACCTCAATAAGGTTCTTTTCCTGCAAAAGCTTGAGCAATAGGAAAGTGTTGCCTCCTCCGACAAAAATGCATTGGGCAGTATTAACCGCATCAATTGGATTCGACACTTCATTCATCCCCTTCACGGTATACCCTTTATAGTAGTTTGAGAATGAATTACTGAATCGTGAAATTGAAAGGCAATATCGAACCCCATTTTTCCAGTTCTTTCCGAACTTTTCCTGTATATTTCTGTATACCAAAAAAGTAGAAAACATTAGAACTCGCTTACTAAAAACTTCTTTTTACCTCATGACCTCCCTTTCCAACCATGGCATATGGACAGAATAGGATTTCTTTAACTCCATTCCTAAAAATAATAAAATAATTTAAATATTTTAATATTCCGAAATTCCGAGGTAAGTACTACATTACTTCATAAAGAACTCGATAATGTATTCCTTTGCATATTCCAGATATCCGGACCCTGATAAAAGGGTTAATATTTAAATGCACTAATCTTTGTATTGATTATAAATTATAAGTAACTATTGATCTTTAGATTCAAAGATTCATACCGTGAATAGTAGAGCTTGAGAGGAGGAGTAGCTTTCTCATCTTGCAAAATGATGGATTTATGATTGTCTTTTTAAACACCTAATGAATAAAATATAATTTTAAATGAAAGAATTTCAAGTAGTAATTCAATAAGCTTTTGACTAGGGGCTGTCGTCAATCATATGTGTACGATACTACTCTCGATATTCGAGAGTACCTGATAATAACATATTGGTCTAGATAATTAATTATACTCGAAGTTCATTGTAATTTCAAATTTGTAATATCGATTCATTCAAATATTTAATTAACGATATCGAATATATACCATACTAGGTACTGCTAATATAAAATTATCTGTAGAGGATTTCTTGATCAGCTTAAAATTAATTAAGGCTTGCAAGTTGTTTTTACATGTATTAGGTCCCTTCATAGCAGGGTAGTAGTACATTCATGAATCATGAATTGAAAGAATCCATTGTGCCAACAGAGATAATATTAATTGATAAATATAACGATTCGTTTAAATTATAGTAGCTATATAGCACTCGACTCGATGAGTTAATACTTTGCAGCATATAGGTATATAAAATGGTTAAAGTTTATTTAAACTACACTCGAGTTAGTTAACTTGTTCCATATTGATATTTAATACAAAATGTCAATATACCTTTAAACAGTTTAAGCTATGTAACGGATAAGTGTCCAGCAGAGTCCAGATTCTGTCCAAATGCTCCAAATGTTCAAAACGACCTTATTTACTAAATGACTTGCAGCAATTAATTTAAATTAGAATTAAAAATTTGATTAATTTTGACCATTTGTAATTTTGTATTGTAAAAAATAAATAAATAAATTTTACTTAAAAATTGTATTAAAAATTAACTCCGACTCCCAGTATTTGAAATTCATTTCATGGTTTAGTTCAACAGAAAATTCATTCGCAATTCTCCCATAAAAACAATTGACAAAACTTCATTCGTTCTTCGATTTTTGTCCTGAACTCTTTGTTATCAAATTTCATACATCAGAATTCACAATTAATTGCCCGAATTCTTCGGGCATCGAGGACCCACTGACATGGATTTGGAGGACCTCCCGGACTCGTTAATCCTAAATATATTTGGATTCCTGGGACATGTCGATCTCTCCAGCATCCAACAAGTTTCAACGAGATTAAGAAGAATTGCACTTGATGAACTGCTGGTAATTAATTAATTATTTATAGAACTTGTACCATGTACGTCATACTCATTAATGTACGTTTTACTTATTGTCATTTTTTTATGTTTTTAGTGGCGTGACCTTTTTCATCAATACTTTCGAGTCCAACCTTTCTTTCCTGATCCTTTGGGTAATTGAAATTCTCATTTTTATCAAAATTATAATTGCCCAATTAAATATGTGATTCTTATTAATAAATTATTAACGAGTTTTTAATTGATTCCCATTAACCATCATCGATTTAGTATAGTTGTATAATATGCAGAATCAGATTACATAATATTTATTTAGCCTGGTGTGTATTAGATTATAGTATATAAAGTTATAAACGTTTGATTTTTTTTTCTGCAGGACACTCAACTTGGTCATCAGAATTCAAAAGGCTCATTGATGAAGTCCCCTTTGTGGAATCAGAGGTCAAAAAGACGCACTCTGATCAAGTTCTTCATGTAGCATTTTCGAATGATGGGAAATATTATAGCACGACTGCTAAAGATGCCTTTGTTTACGTAAGTTTATATTATGCAATTTGAGAATGCTTGCATTTTTTATAATTTAATATTTTTTTCCAGGTTTGGACAGCTACTTATCCATCAATAATTGTTCATTCTTACAATATGAAGAAATATCAGTGGAAATACACACAATTCTCACAATTTAATGAGTCTGATACGTTGTTGCTTGTCTCAGGCGTCTTATTTGGCATTCAAAGTACTTCGGGGGAAATTGTCATTTTTGATTTGAAGGACTTTTGCATTCAATGCAGAATCGTAAATAAGCCTTATGATGTATTTGGAACGTTTATCTCAAATAACTTTTTCCTATCTGGTGATTTGACATGGCTCGGTAAGTATTCGATCAAGCTTGACTTGGCCTTGTATTTTTTTACCATTTCCTAAACTTTATTTAAATTTTAAGGGAGCCTCGTAAGCAAAAGTCAAATATGGCTTAACAAAGCAAGTCAGGTATGCGCAGAATATATGCAAAATTGCTTGAAATTAATTCAGAAGCATACATATTCCAGCATTTAACATTTTATTTGCCTATTTTTAGGAAACGGATTCTGAGCATTCAGCCGTCATGAATAAATTGTACAAATTTTACAATCCCAAAGCTAGCTCAATTCGAAGCCTGATGGTTGCAAATGTAGCACCTTTAAACGAAGAGGAGGAATTACAAAGTACAAATCAAGAGGAGGAGCCTAATACCTCTGTGCAATATAAGAAAAAGTCTGGAAATAAACCTTCACAATCTCTTCAGCGCCATTTCATGAATGTTGAACCCAAAGCCAAGGGGAAAGGAGATTATGGAGCTGCGGATTATGTAGGTGATATCAAGTATTCAACAGAATTTCACACGCATAATAAAAAGAAAAAGGAAGAAAGCCTTAATTCGCCAAATGAACCCGACCCCGATGAATCTCAGCCTGAAACCTCTAATGATAGTAAGATGTCAACGCCTTCTGATGACGAAGAAGAGCTTGATGGTATGTGATTTCAAGTAGGTTTAATCCGTATTAATATTTCTATTTAATTTAGACGAAGAATTAAAGAATATGATGGGCCTACAAGATGAACTGATTGACTCTCGGGAGAAATTGTTGATATTCACCTGTGGGCAAATGACCTTCACACCTCATCAAATCGGATTCAAAAGGATCAAACCTGTTACCTTCAAAGGGAGGATTGACACGGGTCCATACAGCCTCAAAGATCGGATTAAAGAATTTAAACGAAGAAAACTATTAGAGAATTCTGGGGCTGAGGCTAATGAAAATGTGGACTATTCAAATTATAGCAAAGTTGCGGATCAATTTGATAAAATTGATCATATAATTGATTTACATGGACATATCATTGGAATGGCTCTCTCGCCTGATCATAGATATTTGTATTGTAATTGTCGTTCATGGCCACAAGATTATATAATCTCTGATGCTTTGGAGCCTCCTCCGATTGCTGAACAGATTGATATTCATGTTATTGATCTAACGACAATGAGACAAGTAGGGCTAATGAGAGGAAGCTCGAAGAAATGCTGGACATCAAATGAGGAATGCTTTTTTATATTTCTTGATGTTTGTGATCTTTATTTGGGAAGTGGAGCAGAAGATAAATCTGGATATTTATGGGATCGGATTTATGGAATATCCTTACTTAAACTTCCCCACGAGGATGTTGTTAACTGCGTTGCTTTTAATCCCAAAGATTCGGAAATGATGGTCTCTGTCTCGGATGATAATACTATTAAGGTTAGAAATAATAAATTATATTTAAAAATTAAAATTTGAATTTTATTCTTCCTTTTTTTGCAGGTTTGGAGGTCAAAAAAAAGATGCCGAGAATTGGGGATAAAAGAAGTAAATACTGGACGAATTCTTTACGATACTAGTAAATAAATAGAAGGAGAAAGTAAACTCGAGTAGAGTGTATTAATCAATGCAATATGTGTAATTTTTATGCACATCCTTCCAAGAATCCAAATTATACTAGAAATGAAATTATGATGCCTAAATCAGGATTCCTAATTAGGACGTATACTCTAATAATAGTATATAATATAATATACTAGTACAACTATTGTACCTATCGTACTATTATAGTAGTATGTATTTGACAATCTAGTAAAATCGATATGAATTACTTATAACATTATTATACGATACCTTTAGTTAGCTCTACCAAGATTATCAAGTTTTAACGATACTTGCAAGCTAATCCTAAGTTCTTTAACTAGATACAAATTGGGTATACCTAATTTGTAGGGTACCTATTAGGTTATCTAATTTAGGTATAGGTACCCTATCTCTACCTTATTTTTGCTAAATTGTACTTGGATCCACACTTAAAGAATGATTGATGAATGAATGAATTTCGGTATTGGTATGCAAGTTTAACGCATTATTTGGATTTTGGATGTGCAATTTTGCCAATTACATTATTATTAATTATACACAATTCTTGTCCATGAAAATAAAATCTCAAGTCTATCGTAGTACTTTTTCAATTGTACACTTTGAATTTTATTACTTCAGAGTTCTATTTATAACGAAACAATCATACTGATATCTTATTTATCTTAAGCTCATTAAAATAGAAAACTTAATTATCAATTGGTGGGCTAACAACAGTTCTAGACCATGGTCATTCAAAATAACTTAAATTCGCTATTTCGGTGTTAGTTTAACATGATTTGATATCAAAAATTATTATGCAGAATCGCAAGAACGTACAAAATACCTTATATAATAATTAGCTTAAATTAGGAAATAATATGATAAAATCGTTCATTATCAATTCATCATTAAAAACTTAATAAAATAATTTCAGGGGCAGGTACCACTAGATAGTAAGAGGTATTTTTGCTCGATTAATTTATTATATTAATTTACTAAAATTGAATATACATTATACAGGCTAGGATACTGGTGGGACAGGAGGTCCAGAAGGTGGATTTTCATTAGGTGGCTTTTTATGTCCAGGGCAGTCGCAGTCATCATCATCATCTTCCCCTTCGGAGGAGGATTCTCCAAAGATTTTGGGCTTTTCGTAAATACAACAGCCTACAAATAAATAAAAGATTTAAAGATCATTAATAAATAATAATTATTATTAATTATACAGTATGAATGCCTCAATCAAGGCCTCAATGCTCGAGAGTCGAGGGTAATTTTTGATCTGAATGTTAAAACTTACATTTTGACTTTTTCTTGTCCATATTCTCATTGTCGACCGTCGCATTGGACCATTCCACCTTCTTTTTGTTCTTGGGCTTCTTTAGTTGGAGTCGGAGAGTATGTTCTTCACCTCCAGTCTAAAATAGTAAATAAAAAATTGACAATATAAAAACCTTTAAAAAAGTATTTTGGCTAAAGGCCTAAAGGGTACAATAATAATAATATACATTATTTCAAAGGCTCAGCTCAATAATTATGGTTTATGACACAGTGACACACGTATTGCATTTTAATTACACACTTAATTAGTTTTAAGACAATTACCTGTTGTGTCCCCTCCTCAAAAATTGTAGTTGTCGAAGATGATGCCACTGGCTCTGTCCGATCCCCCATTGTGAAATTTAAGATTTTTAATCTGATTCACACTATCCAATTTACATTACCCCCTGAAGTGCACTACACTGTTAATTTAATTTTAATTAGCCCAATTAAGGTCAAAAGAATAAATAGGTTTTGACAACTTTCATGAACTGAGAACTTTCCTGGAAAAATAGTGGTTTAAATAGTGTGCTATCGAGAGTGGGAATTGGATTTTTAAATAATTTTGGGATCTAATCTGATTTTGCAATCAATCAAAATTAATTTACGAGATAATTAATTGCGCAATCTTCATTACAATTGACATCAAATCATCCCCAATAATCAGGTACAATAGAAATTACTATTTTTCCACGTACATGTATTTAATTAACTTATTTTTTCAAGATTTTGTACTGCAAAGATTTTGATTCCATTTCCTTATTAAAATTTCAGGATCAAATCAGATCTTGCACAGAATAAAAACTTACTTATAAGGTCGGATCTCGTGTTTTGCGTAGGCCCGTAAGTAAAATAATATCTATTAATTATAATACCTATTAGTTTTTTATAAATGTTACAATTGCATTGTACTTTATCCTAGGTCCTCTCGTACTATCCAGCGAAATTGAGGAAGGCTCCCCTGTTCTCTCAATGCTTAATATTTGTTGCCAAACTTTTTCAAAAAGATTCATGTCTACATCAAGTTCAACTATGCAAAATACAAAATTCCCATATCTATTTTCTGAGGAGAATAAGCAGAAAGCAGTCAAGATGATCCAAGAAGCTGTTACCAAAAGGGAGGAATCAAAAGAGTTGGAGAAATATCCGTTTGCATTAAGTCCAAGGCGATTGGCAAAACGGAAGAAGGCTGCAGTGCTTATCGTAAGCCCCGATTTTTCATTGTAATTACTTTAATAGTAAAATAAAAATCTTTAACAGCCGCTGTGCTATGATACTCTGGGAAGACCCTCTATTCTCTACGAGCTCCGCTCTATGAATTTATCCAAGCATAAAGGAGAAATCTCTTTTCCTGGAGGGGTAATGGACAAGGAAGATGATGGAGATACAGTTAAAACAGCTTTAAGAGAAACAGAGGAAGAGCTTGGGATAAAGCCTGACAGAATAGAAGTCCTAATTGCTCTACCTGGATTCCCTACCGCGAGTTCTCAGATGGCCGTCTTTCCAGTCCTTGGATTCCTCAAAGACCCCATCGATGCATCAAAACTAAATATAAATCCAGGAGAGGTGGCGGAAGCTTTTACTATCCCGGTTGAGCATTTACTGAAGCCTGACAATTATTTCATCAAAGAGATATTTGGCGTACAGACTCCCGTGTTCGTGAATTTCAAAGAATTCCTCAAGAAATACGAGCCAGAGAATGGTGTGACATTATGGGGACTAACTTCAATTTTAACACATGTAAGAATTGTACCTTAATTAATAATTACAATGTATGCTGCTTTTAATTATATTTTCCCTTATCTATTCAGATATTCTTAACGGTATTCCTCAAGGACGAATACAAACTGAATATACCTTGGATTAGTGGACTTGAGAATGTTGACCAGTCAAAATTATAATGTTCGTGGTTAATTAAGCCATAATACTATTTTAATTCATTTTAGTCACAAAAGAATAAATTGACAAAAAAATCCGGTGCATATTTCGCCAAATACCCTCAACATTTATTAATTATTTCCATAAATTTATAAATTACAAAATTATAACAGGTTAGTAAATGACAATGCAATGCTTATAAATTAAATTCATATCAAAATTAAAACTTAATAACTTATGTAATTAGTATACAGTAATTTTCAAGGGATCTTAACTAATGATTAATTTTAATCATTTGGACGGAACGCCGAGTTTTTTTAAGAAGAGTACTATAGATAATACAAATACATATTGTACAATTAATTTCAAGTACACTTTAAATAAGGGATGAAGGGGAGAATTTTTAAAGAATGTTCCCTCCACGTTCTCATCTTTGGTTTAATATTATATAAAATAATTATTATTTTGAAAGTATTAATCATAACTTCATAAGTACATATTCCGTGGACCCATTACAATTGAAAGTTTATAGGGATATAGGACAAAAGATAAGATTTATCTATTAAGGATTTAAAGTTAGTACTATTGCTTTCATTTTTGATTAGTTCCATTCAGAGAGATTGTATGTGTGCTAAATAATTAAATAATTAGAGATCATGCCTACTCCTTGAAATGATAGATAATTCGTATTAGTTGTACTGGTGCAGTACTAATATTTGTAATTAAAGTCAGATGGGTAAAATACATAATTAAATTATTAACCAAACGACACTCAAATACCTACTTATATCTTTAAAATTTACTCCAAAGTCTCATAAAAATGGAATTCTTGGTATTAAATCTTAAATATTTAGTAATTTTAGGTTAAATATTTTAGTAAATATAATACAAAGTACTTTGATGCAAACACGATTGGTAAAAATACATAGTAAAAAACTAACTAAAGCGTCATTAAGTCATAAAGTCTTGTAGATATTTGTCTCGATCGTCATTTCTTATCGTATAAAATGCTTTCCTTTTTTGCATTACTTTTTTAAAGATTTTAAATTGTTAATTACTAATTAGTTTAAAAAAGATTTTTCATTTTTGGTTAACATTTGTTACTTATAAAAGCTACCTAGCCAGAAAAGACAATGTTAGGTTTAAAATCTTGTATCCTAATTGCCCAAATACCTTCATAAATAGTTACAAATCATTATTCTCGACATCAGTTGATGCGAGAGGTGCTCTGAGAATGGATTGACTGGGCGGATTGATTGGTTCTGAAGCAGTTGCTGTTGTTGAAGGAGGAGAAGGAGGATCGTCAATTGATGTTGACAATACTGTAGTAGTAGTTTCTTGTTTAACTGGTGGTGATACGGAATCTGTAAAATTATTAATTTTAATTAGGAAATCTTCATAAGTAGAAATTAACTTACTTTGGACAGAATTTGATTTCTTTGAACCATTTGAAGTCGAGCCATCAATAAGTCTTTCTTCCACACCATTTAAATTTGGGTTTGATCCTGAAGTAGCATTTAAATGATCCCTCACTGAATCAATTGTGATGTCGGCAATTTCTTGTGCAACCTCCTCCGCTTTATTCTCATTCTGTGCATTCTCTACAGCCTCAATATTCACATTAACTCTGATCTCCCTCTCATTTGTCATCTGTGCTTGTGTCTCTTCAATGATATTTTCAATTTGAATTGAACAATTCGGTCGGGTAATCCTCCTCGCGGATAAACTTATCCTTTGCAATTCACTTGAGCTATGCATGAAAAATCCTTCTCCAACCTCGTTGAAAACAAAGCTATAAATCCCAGAAATATCCTCCCTCCGAATACATTGAATACAAATCTGTTTCCGAAGATCTGGGATGGTTATGACATACAAATCCCCTTGATTAGTCAGACAATTAAGGCATTTTTCTGAATAATTTTTATCCGAGGCAGAGACAAACGTTGAGACGCCCAACTTCCGCATCCTAGACCCTTCTTGGGCTGTGATTTTAAGTTTGCCAAAGGGTCTTAACCCAGGAAGCGTAAACATCTGAATAAAAAATCATTTAGAAAAAACATTAATTAAAAATGCCATAATTAAGTACTTTCAATTGCTCTTCTGAACCAATAAGGACTTTATGAGGGCCCAAATGATCATGCTTTGGAGAAAACCCATCAATAATTGTTGAATTGCTATCAAGGACAATAACTGATAGAACTGGAGCCCTATGCTTTAATCTGGGTAGAGAAAAAACACATATTAATTTGATATTTTCAAATTTTTAATTGAAAACTTACTGGATTTCTTTCGCAATATTACAAACTACATCCTCCTTTAGCCGCTTCTCTCCCCCAGCCACCGATATTAAAAAGACCAATACAGTTCCAGCATTTGTTCCAACCCAAAGTGTAGGTGTTGTAGTTTGTACTGAAAGAAATATACATTTATTTAAAATAATGGAATTCCTATTTGCAATGAGTGAAACTTACAGCTTATTATAAAGGTCTTTGAAAAGCCAACAAATCTAACCATCGAAGACATTGAATCGTCACTTGACCTTGCCTCAATCGCTCTCTCCATAGGTCTTCCAATAACATCGGGACTTTGCAGAGTTTGGATTTTATGACCTGCAGGGTGTCCAGAAGGTGCCCTCTGAGACCTTCCCTTTCTCAGCCTCCGGAATGATTCACGTAGGGATTTTTTAATAGACTTTCTCCTCGAAATTGGCGTATCTCCAGCAGCCATTAGATCATTTGGATTCAGGGTAGACTTGACCATCGCCACCCTCTTTCGGAAAAAGTCGTAAAGTAGGACACCATGTGCTGTTCCAACGGATAGGACACCAGAAGATGCTTCAAGGGCTGTCGCAGTAATTGCTGCAGGTGGTGAGATTTGCAGAAGAGCTGTGACATTAAATGTTTGAAGAGTTTCCTCAATACGAAGTCCACCTGAATCAAGATTTGGATTGTTCTTGGGTCGGTATACCAATGCCTCATGTCCTTTCCATACAAATCCATCTTTATCCGCTACAAGGTTACATGTGTTTACTTCTAGCTTGTTTTCTTCTTGTTTTTTAAGGGAATTAACCACTATCACTTGTCCAGCCGTACCACCAATTACAAGAACCCCGGTCTTAGGGCAGAAAGATAGACGTTTGATTGCAAGGCGTGGATCATCTGAGTAAGGATCAAACATTCCAACCTTCAAGTAAAATTAAAAAGCTTTTAAAAAATGCTCAGAATTAAATATGGCAAAAAGTACCTTTCTAAATGGTGGCCATTCGTCTTCATCCTCATCTTTTACACCATCCATTAGCTCTTCACTATTGAATAAAGTCGAGGATTTGAATAAGCAAAGAAGCTTTAAACAAAGGCCAGTTGAATCCCAAAATCGAACAGATCCATCTTCATGTCCAGTAATCAATACATCTCTTCCGCTCTCAATCTCTTTTACTTCACCTCCTTTTATAGGCCATTCATTCTTGGACATTTTGAGGGTATGCTCCCATGAATTCATTCCAATAGCCTTTAAACATTCGTATACTTCTTTCGATACATCAGACACATTTATGGCAGCAAGTAATTGCGGATGGATGAAGCAAATTGAGATAAGGTTGAGGGTAGAAAAGTGGCCAGTTCTCTTCTTTCAGATCAATTACGACCAGTTCCTCCTCAGCCAGAATGACAACAGCATTTGCTTCATATTCTTCTGGTTCTTTTTCGTTTCCCTCACCATTTTCAGACTCCGCTCCTCTATGGGAGGCTTTGGGGGTTTCGACAATAGCAAAGTCAATTATTCTCGAAGTCAAATCGAATACAACATGTGGCGTGGGTTCATCTGAATCATCTACGAATTAGGGAATATATGAGTATACAATTTCAAAATTTCATTAAGAATTTACTTGATTTAAGACCATCTTTCATTATAGTCACTGTATTGTGATCTCCGTATGAAGCCCTGGGCATCCCACCATGAAATACCATTAAGAATCCATCTGGACGTTTCCCTTCATCTTGGTAAATCCTCATTTTACCAATCTTTTTGCAAGGGAATGGACCGTAAATCATTGTAGATTCTCGGAACGGTTTTTCATTTTTATTTACATCCCAAATAACAAAAGAACCTGTTCAAGAAAGAGGAATATTCATTAATCAAGTAATCTTATTATCAAAAGGTCCTTTTTCTTACCGTCATTATGAGCTGACAAAAGACAGGTTCGAATTACATTATAATTATTTTTTAGGCTTATTAGATTATAAAATAAATTTTAAAGTGGAAATGATTTATTTTTATGATCCTCCCAAATGAACTCGACATCCTTCTCTTCCCCTGTTTTTTCTCGCCGAGCTACGAGGAAAGCCTTGTCAATTTGATGGTGGTGGTGGTAGACAAATAGACCATTGAGGGTTTGCTT
>JAAZTK010001155.1:0-15158 GCA_036507255.1 Megalothorax incertus
ACCTATGACCTCTCCCTCATCATCAGTACTCTTAAGCCCAGAATCAGTCGATCTACACTTGACAATCTTTCCTTTTTTATTATTTTGTGGCAAACTCTCATCCGAGCTACAATCGTCCGAACTGGAAGAATCATTCTTGATGTCGAATCCTTTTAAAAAATATTTTGTATTCCAAAAAAACATTTATAAGTTGCAATTGGCAGGTATGTACGTGTTTTAGGCTTCATTTTTCCAAACTTTGCCCAAACCATTTGAGAAGTGGATACCCTCATCAGTTGGGAATTTCGTCGAACTGTTGGTATTAAATGATCGACCCCATTTTCGAGGAACACGGATTTATCCGCAAGACCAGTTCTAAATCCCGTTAAAAAACTAGGTTAGAGGGCAGTTAAATTTGAAATTAACATACTTTCTAAGCCGCTTCCGGTACTCCAAGTATTTACAAAAAAGGATTTGATAAAACAGGATGAAAAATCCGCAAATTATCAGAAATGGCCCTAAAAGTCGAAAAAACCGGGTTTTGTAGCCGACACCGCTTATTCCACCTTCGCCGAAACCCGCGAGAAATATCAGCGTGCCAAAAAAGACTAAAATACAATATAATTTAGATTTAAGAAAAGTATCCAAATTGATCAATGATTAATATGTATACTACTACCCAAAACCATTGCAATCCATATTGATCTTAAGTTCCGCCTCCTTTTACGCTAAAAAAAGGCAAAATAATCAATATAATTTAAATGTCCTATATTTAAAACTTTTAAATTTAACCTTGAATAATTTTTTGGGTTTTTTCAAAATCCCTTTGAGAGCAGCCACTGGTGGGGGTACCTTTGTTTTCTTAAATTTAATAGATTATTTCCAAGATTTGAGAATTTGGCAATTTTACCTCAAGGGAAAGGGGTGGCCGGAAAGGTGAATTAAGGATCTCATCTTCATCTCTAGCTATATGAATCCCTGAACCTTTTCTCTGTTGACTCTCCCGAAGTCTTTCACGTTCTCTTCGCTTTTTGATAGCAGCAGCTCCAATTCGACCACCACCAAACCTGCACCATATTATATTTTAAATTATATTAATAATGTAATGTAATAATTAACCGATCTTACATATTTCGGTGCTAATTAGCAGCTAGATTTTCAAAATGGAATTATAATTGATATAATTTGGCAAACATACACTTGATTTTTCATTTTAAATAACGTATTATCCATATACAGACTAGGTAGAGAAGCTGCAATAATCTACTATATTATTCACCAATTCCTCACTAAAATCATGGATCTAAAGATTCGTTATAATGCAGCATAGTAGCAGCCAGCCTAATCCTAAAGTATAAAATGTATTTCAATTTGAAATTTGCGTGCATACTGGTTTATAACCTTTAGATTTATCAACTTAAAAATCATGAATCGGCCGACAAAAATCTCATATTGATTTTATTTTAATATTTGAATGCCACTCACAAGATGTCCAGGTATTTCCTATTAAACATTTTGCCTGAATCTTGAATTGACACTTTTACCAATTAAATTTAATATGGAATTGGGGGGAATGTATCTTCATCTTCTTCTTCGCCATCTTCATTCTCATCTGAACTATTTTCTTCAACTTTAGCTCCATCTTCATCTTTGAGATTCACCGCCTCCGGATCTTCATTTTGAAATAAACTTTCCCCAGACTTGTTAATGTCATCTTCCAGACCTTCTTCTTCAGCTAAGGCTTCATTCCAATCCAGGTCACCTTCGAGGAGATCGACCCCTGGATATAATTTGGAAATTGCTTCATCAATCTGTGCTTTTAGTTCGATATTTCTCTTTTGAAGTTCTTGATTCTAAAATTCCAAAATTTTTAAATTGAATATTTTTTATTGTACTAATAAATTATACCCTTTGAATTTCATCCATAAGCTTATCCTTTGTTCGTAAAAACCTTGATTTAAGCTCCCATTGGCGTTCACCATCAAGCCGATCCAAAATGAAGTCAATAACGCTCTCTGGTTCAGGACGAAGTGGAGCTTGAAATAGCCGCAAAAGAATTGATTCAAATGTTTCATACAATCCGACTGATTTGAGATACGCCTTGAACTCTTCATCATTAAATGCAATATCCTAAATTATGTTAATTTATTGGAAATCGTTCTTGATGACTACAAAAATACCTCAGTTTCTCGCGGTTTGTCCAAGAATGACGCAACGCTTTTTTCATGACTTCGATCAATATTTGAATTCCAGGAGAGTTTTCCGTATGGTGAAGGTTCATTTAGCTCTTGACCTTGATTCCTTTCCGACCCATCATCTTCAAATCCGCCTTTTGAATTTGAAAGTGATCTCACGTCATCTTTCCGATCTTCATCTTGATTTGGCTTCTCACCATCAAGCTCCATTGAAGAAGTCGTATTTCTAAATTTTGAATAACTGAAAGAGCTGCCATCTTGGTCTAGATATTCTTTTGCTTTCAGATCTAGCTGATCCAAGGAATTTGGTGGAGAATTTGAGACTGGGTCCGAACTACTTGAAGATCTTTGAGGAGGATTTAATTTTGATTTGACGGATTTATTCAGATCCGAAAATGAGTCATGAGAGCCCCAATCAAAATCAGATGTATCCTTCTTTTGAAGATTTGAATGCGACATCTTTTGGAAATATTTGTTTCAATGTACTAAACAAATACATTTAAATAATTAATACAGGGCCGAATTATGTAGCAGAAGCTTACATACTTGCGAAAAATTCCTATATCAACTTTGCAGATATACTCGTATGATGGGATTTGCTCGTTGAATTTTAAATTGCTTGTAAAAATTAATGAGAGTGGATTTTATGCTGAAAAATGTCCCAGATCATAAAGGTCCAAATTGACGGCCTATTTAATTATTTATGAAGAATCACGCAATGTTGAAAAAGCTTTTTATACACAAAAATGTGAAATTGATTATTCTTGACCATTATATAGCATAAATTAATTTAAATGTAAATAATATTTTGAGGGATTTTGAGAGATTTCCAGGGAATAAATTCGTGTTAATTTACCCATGCCGTGAAGTTTCATAAATTATAAATTTTCAAGTTGGATGGAATAATTAAAAATTCAAAAAAAACAATTTTTATGGTATATGAAACCTACAGATTATTCTCTCATCTTTTAATATAAACCATAATTTTTTTTGAAAAATGAAATTGCCAAGCGGGTTGACATACCTTTTGAAAAAGTTTGGAACCTACTGGAGGTTGATTGTAGTTTTTGGACTCCCCCTTCTTCTAATCCCTTTACTTTTAAAGGGAACAAAAGTAAGATTTGCGTTGACATTTTAATCCCGATATAAAATTAAATTTCAGGAGTCGTATGCGGCTTTTTCGATCATATTAATGGGAACCTATTGGTGTACAGAGGTTTGAAATGAAAAATTGAAAATTATATTGAAATAGCATATGTATGTAATATATTAAACCTCATATTGCAGGCAATCCCTACGCCAATTACATCGCTGATGCCAATATTCCTTCTACCGCTTCTTGGAATCGAAGATACTGGTACTGGTAGTCCATATTAAATTGAAATATGATTAAATTTTGAAATATAGAGGTCATCATCCATCAGTACTCAAAGGACTCTCTACTTTTCTTTGTTGGAGGGTTAATTGTGGCACTATCCTTTGAGTTTAGCAATTTACATACTAGGATAGCCCTTAAGGTCATGCTAACAATCGGCGTAATCTCTTCGAAAGTTCGAAAAAACTACTTATAAAAATTACAAAATTTTATTTTAAGCTAATCTCTGTAGGTTAATGCTTGGGATCATGCTCAATACAATGTTTTTGTCTTGCTGGATGTCAAACACGGCTACTACTGCTATGAAAGTATTGTATTTTGTCAATTATCTTGAATATCTTTTAAATTATATTAATAAAATAGGTACCAATAATCCAAGCGGTCTTGCAGGAACTTCAAAAAAGTATAGAAGAAGGTCGGGGGAGGAGGGGATCACAAGAATTCATCGGAAGATTTGGAATTAAATAAAAAGATTCAAAAAATGAGGACAATGTTCCTCCTGGGGACATGTTATTCGGTAAATGGAAAGAATTTATAAAAGTTTTTAATAATTTGTAAATTAAGGCGAATATTGGTGGAACTGGCGTACTTTCTGGAACTGGAACAAATTTAATTGCATATGAATTTCTTGGAGAGTAAAGAAGATTTTAATATTTTTTTGATTTTTATTAATAATTAATTACAATACTGATATTTCCAGTTTAGATCCAAGAGTTCATGGGAAATATTCCTCGTTGACATTTGCCTCGTGGATGATTTTCAACACTCTTCCAATGCTTATAAATGTGATGATTGCTTGGATTTACCTACAAATTATTTTTATTGGGATTCCTGATGGATTAAAATTCTGGAGAAAGGGGGTGGTTGAAGTTGATGGTGGACTTTTCAGCAAAGAAATGGAAGTCAAAGTTGAGGGTGTCATCCGTAATAAATTTAACGCATTGGGGCCAATATCTCCCCACGAAATTGGAGTTCTCGTTCTTGTACTAAAACTGATAATATTATATAATAAATTGCATTCTTTTTAATCATGTAAACTCTTTAAACTCTTTAATCTAACTCTTTTTAATTATTTATTAGTTCATTATTGCGGCGCTTTCCTGGATTTTCCATGATCCAAAAATTATTTCTGGTACAGTAATTTTCGAATAAATCAAAAGTTATAATTTAAAATGATTTTAATTAATTACAATTAGGATGGGGAGATTTATTTACCGAGACTAGAGTCTCCATTTCGACATCAACCTTTTGCGTAGTCATCTTTTACTTTGTTATCCCTCGGAATCGAGAATTTTAATTCTGCTTTTAAGATCGGAAGTAACTGGAAATTTTTATTTTCCTAAAAAATTAATACATTTATTTGATTTTAGAATGGGGATCTGTAAGAATTCAGCCACTCCTAGAATGGGATTTCATTCAATCAAAATTCCCCTGGGGAGTGGTTTTGTTGATGGGTTTCAAAAAAATTAAAATTTTTAATTGTTTTTTAATAATATTCTAATTATTTTTGATATTAAAGGCGGAGGATATGCTCTTTCAGGTGGGCCAAAGTGCTTAATTGAATAAATTTTAAAAAATAACCAATTTAGCGGGCGCTAAGAAATCGGGACTGTCATCCGTAATCGGAGACGCTCTAACTACGCTTTCTGACCTACCGCCCCCTGTCATCCAAATCATTTGTATGGTACTAATTGGGTTTGCGACTGAAGTGGCTTCAAATACAGTATTTAATAAATTATTTAATTATTAATTTTCAAATTTATAAATTTAAATTCAAAGGCCATTGCATCTCTTTGCATTCCAATACTTTTAGAGCTGGTATAATAATACCAATTTAAATTCTGATTAAAATTCAACTGAAATAATTTTGAATAAAGTCCAAGAAGTTAAATATCCACCCTTTATATTTGACGCTGACATCAACTGTGACCTGCTCCTATGCATTTATGTATCCTATATTTTAAATATCAAACTTTTAGATTTAAAAAAATATATTCATTTCCAGGCTTCCAGTCGCGACGCCACCTAACGCAATGTACATATACCTACAGATGCAAGATATTATATTTGATGACAATTTTTTAAATCTATTTATTATTAGTGCATATGCATCTTCCGGTGATATGAAAGTACTGGACATGATTAAAACGGTATTCAAGTCTCAAGTTAAAAATAATTTAAATACATTTTCTATCGTAAAATACCATTAATCAAAAATTCTTAAAGGGTTTCTGTATGAATTGCATCTGCATTGGAGTCCTATTTGTCTTCGCAAACACATTTGGGAATTTAATATTCCATTTCAACGAATATGAATACACTCCTCTCAACTCCACTTTTATTCACTAATTTTTCAGTGAATATTTCCAATGATATACGAATATATTTAAACTGGAAAAATAAATAAAGGCTAAATTGAATCATAAAATTAATTTACTCTCTTGCTCATAATTATTAATATTTCCCTCCCTCCTGCTGGAACCTTATTTGTTTGATCAATAATTGTAGTAAGTACTCAGCAGGACCAGAATCAAAGGATTAATTTTTATCCAACACTGTATTAGTTTTAATAGCCGGATTATGCTTGACGAAAAGATTTACACATTTCGAAGTATTCCCAGACCTAAAATGGCTGGATTTGACTCGGAGGGGACACAGAAATTGCTTTCAAAATGGTATAAATAACATCTTGAATTCTTTATTGGTTCATTGTGATTTTTCCTCGAGCTTTAGGTCAATTAAAGATGGTCTCAAAATCCAGGCATATTCATTTGATGCCCCCTTCAAGGCCTATCATGAAGAAACATTTGTTAAAGTTAATCAAACCCTTTTTTAAACTCTAGGATTATAACCATTTAAATTCATAGGATTTTTTCTCTGATCCAGATGTGATTGTATCTTTTTTGAGGAAAACTCGTTGGGGTGAGGGAAGCCATTTTTCCCCTTTAGGTACTACCTTTTGGAAGGGATTATTCCCAATTTATTTTAATTTTTTCTAATCATCTTATGCCTACTTCTTAAAGGTATGCCTTGTCAATCCATCAAAATGGAGTATATCTCGTGTTCAGAAACAACGATGGCCCTTTTTGATCGACTAACTCCTGAGGAAGGGTGCGGGGTATCCCGGAAGGGAGGTGACATTGTTAAATGCGTTCCCCAATATGTCAGGAGCGTTGACATCTCAGGAGAACCTTGTCCAGATGAGTTGGAAGTCTCTGATGAGCTTCGGAAGGTAAGTACTACTATAATCTCAATAAAAATGGACCTTAAATCACAAATTGGCATTTTTTAAGATGCTCCTGATGCCTCAAGAGTCGGATTACGCCGACCTTTTCACCACCAGTGAAAAATCTGAGTTTATCTACCGCATTTTTGGACATCTCGTGCTTGGTGGGACCCTCTGTCAATGGGAAGATAACCTAGAACCTTATCTTGATGTGACTCGGTTGATTTACAGGGATCTAGTTCGAGTGGTCAAAGATGATTTAGTTGGCGGTGGCCTTAGGGTTACCTCCCATGTCATAAGGGTGCATGGAGCGAAGTCTCAAGGGGAAGAGACGCTTTGGACCCGGAGGAACCTCAACAACTTTCTCTATTTAGTAATTGACTCAATCGGGAAGACCCTATGGACATTTTACCATCATGTTTAATCCATAAATTAGCTTAATGCAAATAAATTATCCATTTTACACAAAGTTGAAGAACTTATTTATTAAAATTTAAAATTAATGCCTCGGGGCACTACAAATTATCCTATTCAAGTCAAGGACATTTTTTGATAACTCTTAATGAATATCCATAAATAGAATATATCATATCGTATAAGTATAAGTATATTATCTGTATATCCTAGTCATAATACATCACTTTGAGAGCATTTATAACACACAATTGATAGGCCAGTACCAATATAACACAAGTAATTTTGATTAGATTAAATAAAATTCAAGTGTATTCGCATTCAATTTCAGAGATATGCTTCAAAAGGTTTATAATTTATATTTTGTAAATGTAAAATTCAAAATGTCCCCAAGAAATAAAAAAGATCCTCCTTCAAGTTATCCGGGTATTTACAAATATCCTAGCGGAAGGTAATACAATTACATTAAATTGCAATATACAATATACATATAAGTATTATTAATATTATTATTATTTTATTATAATATTATTATTATTATTATTATTATTATTATTATTTTAAATATCCGACTGACAGAGACGTATTATTACAATATATAATTAAAATAAACAGAGACGTCCTCCTACAGACTTGGAAGGGTTGGCTTGATAGTAAATGAATTTTAAACATAATTATAGCTGTTATTCCAAAGAATAATTTTCTATTGAAGGCAAAAGGATTGACGATGAAATTGGACCATTTTGGAGAGTTCATGATTCAATTTACGACTTGGACTCATTTGCGGAAAAACATCCTGGAGGTTCAGATTGGATCCATCTTACAAGGTAATACTACAAGGTTTTCCTCTGGGCTTTCTTAAAGTATGATTAATCAATTTCCATTAGAGGGACAGATATTACGGAAGCATTTGAAATTCATCATGTAATCAATGTAAAGTACGTTGAAACTACATTGGCCAAGTATTTCGTTCGGAAAGCAAATCATCCGAGGAACTCCCCATATACTTTCAAAGAGAATGGTTTTTACAAGTCTCTTAAGCGGAGGATTGAGCCAATTTTGAAGGTAATAATTCAATTTCTTGGCAATCCAGGGATTGATTTTTGATATATTGATATTTAGAAATCCGGAACGGGGGCATCAAGACAAGTAAAGCTGATTCAAGACTCTCTCCTCCTCGGATTCCTTGTGACGGCCTTCGCAGGGATCCTCGCAAATTCTACCATCCTTCAAATTATTTCTGGAGTCATCCTGGCTCTTTCTACGATTTCTGCACACTCTTTTTTTCATCAAAGGGACTCAACCCGCCTCTTTTATTTTGATTTCAGCCTCCTCAAGCTCACTCGAATGGTATTTACAGAATTTAGAATAATTTTTAATTGTTTAATTTTGATATTTGTAATCCTATATTGACAGGCGTATTACTCACTCCCTATCGCATCACGCATATGCTAATACGGTATATTACAATACTAATCCCGAAGCTTAATATTAATTTAAGGCTATTTATATTTTAATAGGTTCTTGATGCTGAGATATCAATGTTTGTATTTTTTCATTTATTCTATACCTATATTTATATATTTACACATCTACACTCTTAGGTTTGAACCGATGCTTCAATTCCTTCCAAAACCTGGAAAATCTATTCTTAATCGAAAGGGTCTATTCTATCTACTTCCACTTCTACATACTCAAATCCTATACATTAGTAACATTCTGGACAGAATTTCTTCGAAGGATTGGAAGCATCCTTAAAGGGAGTCAAAGTCCTCGCCCTGAGAATTTTATCGTCATGTTTCAGCTTGTGGCATTTTGTCTTGCCTCAGAACGTATTTGGTCAGGTTGCACTTCATGGCTATTCATCCATACAGTATCTTCATACACATTTCTTTTAATTGGTCTTAATGCGGCTCACCATTCTCCAGAGATATTTCACGATGGGGTAATTTTGTACCTATTTAACTACATAATCCTAAGATCTGTAATCACATTTGAATTAGGATGAAGCGAGAAAGGATCCAGATTTTGGATTATGTCAACTTGACGCGGTTAGAGACCGTTCGGACGCACCCTTTCGTCATATATTTGTAAATATGATTTCCTTTGGTGAACACTCTTTGCATCATCTCTTCCCAACTGTTTGCTACTCTAAATTCCCCCTAATAAAGTATGTCCTTAATTAAAATAGCCCTAAATATTTTTTCTCATGTTTTATATGAATCTTAGGCAAATTTACAAAGATACCCTGAGTGAGTTCCATGAGGAATTCCTCCCTATAAGTCAATTAGATCACTTTCTGGGGACTCTGAGGCAGCTTGATCGTACTCAACCCAGATCCCTTGAAAAAAAGCTGAAAAACAAGTGATTTTTTGATCATTTCTTGAATTCTTCCCTGCCACAACCTTGGCTTGGACTTAATGGAATTGGATCACATGACATATTTTATTCTATTTATTTTAGCTACTATAAGTACTACGTATTACAATCTGATTCTGTATGCATATTGAAATGACTGCAATGTAATGCTTGTATCCTAAAATATTAAGTAAACTCTAAAATAAAGAAGGGCTATTTTAAAAATAAAAACTTGCCCCATACTGCATTTAACAATCCCAACCTAATGTGCTATAAATGAATGTATTCCTATATAGAAGTTCTATTAGGGTCACTCCTTGAGCGTTTTCAGGAAATGGCTATCTAAATAATTCCTGCATCTTGTCAATTACCTCACTCATTTATTTCACACATTCGTAACATTTACCTACTCTCTATTAAAGGAGCCTGTGTACACAAGATGCAAAATTATAGATCAGGTTTGGGTGATTCAAGGTGAGAAATCTCCCCCCTATATTTAAAGTCTATACAAAAGAAATACAAGTGACTGACCAACCAAATCTCAATACAATCCTATTACAAAGCAAAGTTATACTCTAGAGATGTTGTGGAAAAACAAAACGCCCTTGAATTCCCCCATCCAAAAAGCCTAAATATAATAGAAATGGATATCTGCATTAGTATTCGCATTGGATTGGATCAGTTCAGTTTAGTTGAGTGGAAGCCCCAAACAAAGACAACCTGGGGTTCTGAACTGTTTTAAAGTTCAAAATATTTAATTAAATATTCATACATATAAAAAAAGGATCATGGGACCCATATTAAATTGGATTTTTGGGGGTAAACTGGATCCTAATTTAAAATCCTCATTCCCAGGAATATCTAAGCCTATACCGGAAGTCCGTGGGGTCCCTCTCTCAATTCCATCCGATTGGATTGAAGGTTTTTTAAAGGAATTATGTCCTCCAAAAATGAATATATTTCTGAAATTATCAAATTTTCAGAAAAGCGGAGGGTGGACAATGTAGGGAACTATTGGAGGATTCATGATAAGATTTACAACCTTCAAGATTTTATAGAAAAACATCCTGGAGGTATAATTTCTGAATGTTTTTAATTCGAATTGACATTTTTTTTTACAGGAAGTGAATGGCTACTCCTTACAAGGGGTACAGACATCACAGAGCCCTTTGAAGCATCGCATATCATAAATTTCAGCTTCGTAGAGGAGATTCTAAATAAATACTACGTGGGGGAAGCCCTCACTCCACGGAACTCACCTTAC
Source organism: Megalothorax incertus (assembly GCA_036507255.1). Taxonomy (NCBI): domain Eukaryota; kingdom Metazoa; phylum Arthropoda; class Collembola; order Neelipleona; family Neelidae; genus Megalothorax; species Megalothorax incertus. The sequence continues at coordinate 10,812 of JAAZTK010001155.1, forward strand.
ACCTTCAAACCTGAAGGCTTTTACCGAACTCTTCGAACTCGGATCTCTCCTGTGATTAAGGTTCGGCTTTATATTAGTCTCTCTAGAACTCTTGATTAAAAAGCAACATTTTTTAGAGGGCAGGAACAGGTCCTTCTCTGAGCGTTTCAAGGATCCAAGACGCCTTAGCTCTGACATTTATTTTCACATCTTGTATTGGAGTCTCACTCGGATCCCTGTTACTACAAACATTTGCAGGAATAGGTAAAATTTGCATATACCTAATAGTACATACTTAAATAATTATATTTATTTGTATGATATATTTCAAGTGCTAACCCTATGTGTTATCGCATCCCACAATGCAAATCACTGGAAACTCGTCAAGAGCAATTTTCGGCGCTTCTACTTTGATTTATCTATGTTCCCCTCATGTGTGAAACTTTCAAAAATTCTCATAATTAGTTCTGTTAATTAGTAAATTAATTTTAATTTTGTAGGCGAATGGAGAATATCTCACGTCCTCTCCCATCATTCCTACCCAAATACACTTCTTGACGCAGAAATCAGTCTTATGGAGCCGCTTTTCGAACTACTTCCGAGTAGGTCAAAGAATTGGATCCAAAAGTATGCATCACTCGTCTATTCCCATATAGCTTACGCATTGTTCTTTGGATCCGTATTTTTTGGGAGATTATACAAAATTCTTCGAGGGAAGGTAGCCCTCCGACCAGAAAATACAATCGTTCTTTTAGAACTCGCTATTTTCCTCCAGTTGGCTCCTACTATACTGGTAAAATTTATTATACTCTCCTCATTCCTCATCTCCATGTAGTATTGCACTAACTAATTACGTTAATTGAACATTTAGGGGGCAATCCTATCGTGGATCTATATTCAAGCTACTTCCTCCTACCTATTTGCTCTGATTGGAATCTATGCTTCACATCATCATGAAAATACATTCCATGATGGTGACGAAGCTCCCTCAGACACTGACTTTGGGTAATTTTTAACTTAAGGCTAATTTTGAAATTGTGTCTAATGAACAATCTTGTTCATTAGACACAATTTCAATTCTGTCTTGACAGATTGAATCAATTAAATGCGACGAGGGAACGAGAGGCTTCAAAGGGATCAAACCTATTTTACGTACTCGTGAGTTTTGGAGATCACCCTCTTCATCATCTCTACCCTACAATATGTCATTCCAAGCTACCCCTTATTAAACCCCTTATGGAGGATACTCTATTGGAATTTTGCGAGAGAATGCAGCCACCCCTGGGGAAATGGGAATTATTTGTGGGAACGCATAAACTTATTGCAAGGACGAAGCCAATTATGCCTGATAATCTTGTACTTAAGGCTAAATACCAAAATGTGGAGGAAGAGCTCAAGAATCGAGGGAGTGTTCGCGGGAGTATGGGTATTCCATTGGGAGTCAAAGGGAGAGAAGAAGGAAGAGGATAAAGAGCCTGGATTCCTGGAAAATTTTAATCGAGATTGACAACTACAAATTATTCAAATTTTTTATAAAATCTTTAAAGATTTGATGTTACAACCTTTTATATTTCTTCTAAACCTCTATTAAAATATATATAATTATAAAGCTATTGGACTTGAATCTAAGTATAAGAATTCTTAAATAATTTTGAAATAATTAAACTTTTCCAGCAAAAAATTGAATTTGATATATTTTTTCAAGGTATTTATTCGCTTTTATATTCTCAAGATTGCCATTTTTATAGAATATTTCATCCTCATAGTGTACTAATGATATCCCACTTTAACTACAATATATAGTTGTACGGAATCGGATATTTATAAATTATCACATACATATATTATGTACTAAAACTTTTACTAGAGGAAATATTTAAATCAAATGCAGATTTTTACAGTTATTTTTAACAAAAAGGAAAGTTTAACCTTCTTTTAATTGAGCTCTAGTATTGTTTTTTCTATAAGCAAAAAAGTTCTTGATAAAAAATGGAAAAATTGATTTTGATTTTTGACTAGAAATTCAATTTAGGAACAAATGTAATTGAAATTGAATCCCTGAAAAATTCTAGAGATAGGAATCTATTCTAATTAGTACCTATATATATACACAGTACAGCTCTAAATCTACATTTATTTACAGACTTTGTATGGCTGCAAAAACGTTAATCTACACTAAATATTAATTACCCTATAAAATAATGATGAGAATGGGATGTTTTTAACGGCCGAATCGCATATGACCTGAGGATATCATATAATAATAAAATGTGCATAAAATCTATGCATGAGCATATTCAAAATATCAGTATATCTTACCGTAATCCTCAAAATCCGCTCGCTTTCCGAATCTCATGTGTCCTAATTTAAACCCAATTTTCAAGAAGAATATTAATAAATTATAAATAGTATATTTAATTTTAAAGGATTTACCGTAGTCATCAAGCTGTCTCTTTTGCATCCATCGATCCTCATCATCTCCGTACACATCTCTCTACATACAGAATCAGATATTGTATATTTAGATATTGATAGATGTTAAAGAATCAAAGTTCTGGGGTAATATAATTTCCTAAATTCTTACGGCTCTGAACATTCGGACACGTGCAGGACTTGCTACACCCTTAGAGGAGGACGCTCCTGAGGATTCGCTTGAGGCGGAGACCATAAGGAAACCAAAGGCGAGGATGAGACCCAAAAGGAATAAAAGTTTGGACATTTTTACGAATTCAAAATAAGCTGCAAACTTGGGGCTTGGGAAGTTGGGATACTTGAATTTTGTAAGAGTTGCTTGTGAACCACCCTGATGATCCGAAAGCCCTTTTATACTCATCTTTGGAGCCGTGTAGGTGGCCATAAACCACGTCAGGATTTTCAAAAAAAAACGATCTGAATTCTTAATTTCCTCAGAGATTTTTACTTAAACTTTGCATTGACAGCTTCTTTGACCCTCCTGTCAATTATTATATTCTTACTCTTTAGCGGCTTAGGATCGTAATTTGTATTATCTACTACTATAAGGCTTAAATTTTATTAAATTAAATTAGTCCCACTCCTCATGAATTTTAAAACCTAACCAGATTATCTCAGAGACTCAGATTGAACATTAGTGCTGGGGGATTTTGCGAGCTCGAGCTGAGAGATTTTTTGATTTTTGAATTTTCTCTGTGCAGGCTGGGGGCAGCTGAGACGCTTGACTTGGAATCTGGAATTCCCTGGATTCCCTAGACAGAATTTTAAAGGGATGCCAATTTAATATAGCTAATAGCTATTGGCTATTTATAAATAGACTGTAAAAAACAGCATAATCACTCATTAATGAATAATGTTTGCTCGTATGAACATAATATTATCGTAATTACTAGTAGTAGTAAATATCGTACCTGTATAATGTACATTATACATTTGATTCTTGAAATTAGACTTTAATTAGACTTTAATTAGAATTATCTACCTACAGGCCAAGTTTTCTCGACTTTCAAAAAGTATTTAAGGAAATTTTCTACAGGCTACAGTGCAGTGTCCTAAACGTTAAACGTCAATACACTAGTGCAGTGTATTTCCATGCAAATGTCATTGCATAGTGAATTATTTGTACCTACTTTTTCAAATCAATTTTTAAAGACGCAAAATTTTGATGGTTTATCAGCTAATTGCATTAGTCTTCCAGCCTCGTTACCCGTGGGCCGTATTTACCCAGCCCCTTCATCTTTCCCTCAAGATCCAAGGTCAGATACTGGTTCTGCATTTATGATGATTAATCTATAATGATATTAATAATTAATACGATATACAATGCAATGCAATGGGATATATCTGGTATATCCCATTGCATTGCATGCGCAAGTATAGACCAACTTGAAGTTTTTGGTGGTTATATTCAATTTCAGCATGATTCCGATAAACCGCTGCCTTGAACCGCTCTTGAACTTGAACCCATCCTGTCTCCCTTTTATTCGAACCTTGTTCTTGCCAAAGTCAATTTCAATAAGTCAATTCAAGTTCCCCAGAATGTCAGGTCAACCTCAAGTACCCCTGAGTACTATTACTGCAGCTGGATCCGACTATTCCAAGGAGGAGAGAGGAGTTCAATATTCACCAAATTACAGGGTTTATTTCCGTAAGTTTTATTAAAATTCATAAATTTTAATATTATAATAATTTATCATTAAATTAACTAGCCATTTTGTATTTTTAGGAAATAATTCTGGGCCTATTTCCCCGTGGCATGACATTCCTCTTGCTCCAAAGGAAGACAATGGAAATCTATTTAATATGGTCGTGGAGATCCCTCGATGGTCCAATGCTAAAATGGAGGTTAATTAGCTTCTGACCTTTACTATGTTTAAAATTAATCTTTCTTTTTCC
>JAAZTK010001156.1:0-15156 GCA_036507255.1 Megalothorax incertus
CTTTTTACAGGGGGAACAAATCCGTCTTTCCCGTGGAATAAAGTCACATCACTTCTCTCTTCAGGAGTTCTAGAGTCCTAATTTCTACATTTTGAAATTAATAGTAAAATATCCCGAGCCAACATTGCATGAAATTTTGTACTCCTAAACTAATTTGCATTATGTTGAATTTTTTAAAACAATTCATTTTGAAATATATGCTCCCTCCTAGCACAGAAAACAAATCCTAAATCTGCCACAACTTAAAAAGATATAAACTTTATACAATGCAAATTAATTTATTGGACCAGTTCTAAAACTATTTTAACATTTTACTATTTTTCCTTTTCAATTAAAAAGTGGCCCAAAATCAACCTGAATTCTGAATAGTAAAGTAGTTATATGAATTTACGAGAGGTTAAGGGGATCAAGAGTTGCTAATTGAGCTTCGGAAAAAAAATCATTATCAATTTGCAAATATATTAAGATCAAGAATCATCGATAAATCAAAAATTACACATGCTCTTCGACAATCTTCCGTTCTTGCCTTTATATAGGAGAGTAATTACTAATTACAGTGCACATCTCATGATTAAATTTAAGTTTATGCCATTGTTGTCTAATTACTAGTTTAGTATTATACCTATAATTATAATATTGTTTTTAGTGTAAATATCTTTGTTAAGTTGTTACTCATTTAGGAATAGTACTTGTACAAATATTTTAAAACTTGTTTTATATTTAAGGTAGGTACCTATTGTAGATTAACCCAAATTGTTTTAATGCATAATTTACCCATGCACAATATTAGGAAATCGTTAATTCTATCAAGTTATATATGTATAATTATAAATTATAATACCTATTCTGTTTTATCGATAGTTTATGAATCGTTGTTTTGTTATTGTGTTTTACGAATTACCCCTATAAATGTGCGCTTAATATCGTTAAATGTATTTGTTATCCCTTGTTATTATAACTTGATTGCTTTGAAAGCCAAGTTAAAAAATTCGAAACCAAATATCTTTTTTTATGAAAAGCCAAACAATGTACCAATTAAGATTTCCAGGAGCGTGGTTATAGACTTAATAAATACGAATATCTATTTAATATCCTGCTCGTATTATGATTTTATTTTTTGACGATAGTCGACTATGTCTTAGGGCAAGTAAAAAAAGCAAATAAGGAAAAATTGACTTACCTAAGACCTCGCTATTCACTTGGATGTTTGAAGAGTACATTGCCACCATTAGCCTTTGAGGTTGAGCTTGGAAGGCTTTTCTACAACTCTCCTTAACTGTGAATAGCAAATAATGTGATTAAATGACTTATACGATCTATACTCATAAGTAAAATGAACCTGTAGACATGATTTGACCAGAGAATGGACCGAAAGGTTGATTAACATTTTCAGAATCCCCAGAAATCACTTGGTCTATACTCCAATCTTCAACAATAAATCCAACTCCACGCATAGGCTCTTCACAGAGTGGTCCAGCTTGTGTAGCAAGTTGAAAGCCATTGACAAAATTGGTATCATAAGCAAGTTGCATTTGATTTGATTCCTTTTCTTGTAAATTCGGAATTATCCATTGTGGCCAAATGCTCCCTTCTGTATAATTTGGAATTTTGGAGAATAGAATATTTGGCCCTATCTTCTTAGGTCCAAACGACCATATATTATTCACAATACTTTTTTCAAAACCTCCCTTTTCAAATTCGGACGCTAATTTATCATAAAATTCATTAATTTTCAATTTCGTCTCTTCCAGAACAAAATTCTTCCCTTCAGAGTCTTTACTCTTTAATTCGAATAGGATTTTAATAAGATCTTGTGAACCATCTAAAAGTTTAACTATTTCAATTGGTAGAGGGAATGCCCGAATTTTGATTGTAGATCTTTTATTGGATGTCTTTTGAATTATCAGGCCTTTTCCATCTCTTTCCGCATCTTCTGATTTCTTGCTCTCGATGGCTTCGTTGACCATGTCAGTTTTTGGAGGCTCCACAACCGTCTCTCGGAATGGAACTATTGGTTGAGATGCGCTTAATTCAATTTTGGCGAATCTATTGTAAAATCACGTTTTTATTTAATAGAAATTGAGCAAAATGCAAAATGAAAAGTACCTTTCTTTTAAATCATCTAAGCATCTTTGAAGGTGGACTTCTCCCGCAGTCACAATGACATGCTCTCCAGATTCTTGAAGGAGGATTTGAACACAAGGATCAGCTTGATTTAACAGTTTTAAACCCTGTATTAATGCTGGCATTTCATAGGTATGAGCCGGCTCAATTGCAACTCGAAGGATTGGAATTGTAATTAAGTTTAGGTCAGTGAATGGAGGGCATGCAATTGTAGAAGAGATTGTAGCAGTCTTTAAAATATGGTTATCCAATCCTCCAATCCCTAAAAGAAGGAAAAATAGAGTAAATGAAAGGCATATTTATCAAATAGTACCTAAAATATTCCCAGCAGGAACTTCTTCAAGAGCCTCCAACTCTCTTCCCATTAGCAAGTATAGCTGGTTTATTTCAGAAAGTGTAACAAATTGATCTGGAGGAAGATCCTTAAGATTAGAGGGTGTAGTCAATTGGCCTCCAGATTTTATAAATTCCAGAGTGGCGACTGGATCATGTCGTGGTCCCAGAATGTAAAGTTTCTTTCCTTTCTTTAATGTCCCACTAAATATCCTTGCAAAAGCAATAAATGCATCTTCGTTCTCAGGAGGTTTAATTTCTTCTAATTGCTCTTCCATTGGTTTTGGATTTTGAGATTCTTCTGAACCTACCAATTGCTTCTCCTTCTCAAGCTGCTTCTCTGCAAGCCGAATCTTTGCTTGCTCTCTCCTAATTGCCATCTCCTCTGGAGTCAACGGTTTTGGACGATTTTCGGGTAGATTTTTCACTTCTATTGGGAACATTTTTGAAACAAAAATGATAATTGGTGCCTCGTCTGATTTATCACATTTTAATAGTGCATTTTTCAAGCAAGCTATTTCATCAGGTGTATCCGGATATTTCTTTTGATTACAGTGCGCCATTAAACGGTCAATTTTCTCCTCTGAAAGTACAAGTGGACTAGGAAGTTTTTGGCAAACCATATCTGTCCGGAAACAAACAAAATTAAATTCTTATCCGGGCATGTAAATACGGTTTACTTACCCAATACACAGTTAGAAAGAGGAAGCCAGTTCCCCATCACAGAAGTTAATACTAATTTAAGGTCGTTTTGCTTCAATTCCCTCGGCGGAACTGACAGATTAAGATTCTGGACAATTTTATTGACCATTTCTCGATCCTATAAAAAAATAATGCGTACTCGTTAGTTAAAAAAATATCAATTTAATTAATCGGGAGACAAACCTTTCGTACTATCACAGATTCATATACAGACCAAATATTTTCAAGAATGAATTGAACAAAAAGCGGCTTCTTTGCCTTCTCTTGAGCACCCTTCATAATTCGTTTCAATTTTGTATTCAGAAAATAATTTCCCCAAAGCGTTTTATTTAGCACTCCTTCTTTCACACCAATTTTGGCAGAGTATATTTTTGAGAAATCTTCAATTCTAAAGCCCCAACCATCCGCAGCACTTGCAAAGATTACATTCTTTTGCTCTGGAGAGAAATATAAATTGGAATCGTCCACATCATCCAGTCCAGAGCTCCAGTCGTATACTTCATTCACATCCACCTCGTCTTGATCCTTGGACTCGGGCTGTTTGGGCTTTTCCACAGATTCTTTGCTCAGAACTTCAGATGTTAATAGTTCAGCCATCACCGCATTAATCTGGAAAATAAATATAATAGTTAAATTATCCATTAATCTACCTACATTCTACAATACAAATTACAAATACCTTTTCCAATATTTGAGTCAAATGTACAAAAGCATCAAGAGGAGCAAGCTTAAGTTCAAGTATTAACCGGTCCATTTTATTTAGAATCACAAGTGGCTTGATATTTTCTTGATATGCTTGCCTTATTGCAACCTGGAGAGAAAGTAAAGATTTAAAAGGTTTTATTACACTGTAAATCTTGGAACCTTGCCTTAGTCTGAGCACAAACACCCTCTACAACATCTACAACAATAAGAGCTCCATCACAAAGGCGTACAGCAGTTGAGACCTCGCTGCTAAAATCCACATGACCAGGCGAATCAATTAAATTAATCAAGTATTCCTCAGCTTCAAAAGAATGAGAGAGTGCAATAGCACTGCTTTTCATTGTAATCCCCCTCTCCTGCTCATCCTTCCTACTGTCCATGTATCTATATTACCAGTAAATCTTTGTTTAAATAGTCCAACCAAATCTGCATTCATAATACCTCAACTTTCCAGCAAGCCTTTGTGAAATAATCCCATTGGAAGCAACAAGGGAATCCGCAAGAGTTGTCTTCCCATGATCAACATGTGCCATAATACAGATATTCCTAATCTTATCCGCATCACTTTGCAGGGATGACAGCTTTGCTGGTGACACGAGCCTCATCTGAAAGAAATTATATTATTTAGGAAATTGTAAACACGTGGATAAAATTCCTCATAAGAACATAGCCAATTTCAGCAGGTTTAAAGAGTATCTTACTTTTAGGGATTATGCCTCTTCCAGAACACGTAAATTACTTTGTAATGCCCACTAATTGGACCTTATTAATTCAATTAATTAATATTTTTTAATTAACTTTTTATTAGAATTAAATTTCAAAATCGAAAGTTTTTAATTTCGTAGAATTTTAAAATACGAATCCCTCGGCCTTGTGCGAGGTATAGTCTATCTGCCGGCACAATTTGTTCAAAAACTTTGAACTTTTATTGAATTTTAATCATATTCATTAAGGTCAACACTGCACTGTGACCCTTCTGACCTCGCTGGACACATTGACATACGGCCCATTAGCATTAAAACCCGGTTCTTTCAAGGTAGGTATATTTAATTTTGTAAAATACTAAAAAAATTAAATCAAAATTCCATTTCATGAAGGTGTCATAATCATTATTATTTGTGATTTGTTTATGATTCTTTTAGATTTCCAAATTATGAATTAGCCAATCGATTCAATTAAAATGGATTCATCTTCAACACCTACCACGAGTAGCAGTGCCCCCAAGGGAAAGTCTCCAAAGAAGACTGACAAATCTGACAAGAAGAAAAGTAACTTGTTTTTAGAAATTATTTTTTGCGTTAATTACATTTACTTATTATCAGAGCCTAAGGATGAAAAGTCCCAAGAGAAGACTGAAATACCCGAGGAGAAGAAGCGTAAGCTTGCAATTAAAACCGCATTTTATAATTTATGAATGAGATTCATATATATAGCATCGTGGACCTTGTTAACCGCCGGAAGTTATGCCCTTGTAATGTTAGTGATAGGACTTCCCCTTTGGTGGAAAACAACTACTGTTCATCGAGAGCCTCTGCCGTTTGAGGAAATGTCAAAAATGTTCGATTATTACGAGGAGAATCTAAAGCTCCCTTTAAATATCCATCTGAAGGGCTTCTCAATTGAGAAGATGCCCAATCAAGATGGAATAAATAGTATGTGTTTTTTTAAAAAAAAATCCTTTCCTATTTAATTGAAAATCTTATATATGACAGGTGATGTACGGTTCAACTTTATTAATTCCCAACTACCTGTGAGTGATGTAAAGATACTTAACGAGTCAAATGATCTCCCGGAAATGGACCAAAGATTTTGTAAAATTGAATCTTCCCAGAGCAATATTACCATTTTCAAAGTAAGATTCAAGTTTGCATTTAGTTTTACTTTACATTTACAATTCCATTTCCCTCCCTTTATAGATCTTACGGAAAGGGATCTTTGACAAGTACAAATTGGGTCTAATCATGGGGAATTGCCGTACAGCTTATTTCCTAACCGAATCCAAGCAAGACAATGATGCTATACCTGCAATTAGCAAATCCTTGTTGAATCTGGAGTCAGCTTTTGCCTCAAACAACCACTTTCCACTCTCTTATGGATATGATATCCTATTCAGCCTATTAATCCCTGAACCCGAAGTTTTGAACCCAGAATGGAATGTCGAACAAGAGCTTCAGGGTGTTGTGAATTCCCTTCTCTCTAAATTGGACCATTACGCTGAATTTACTGTTCGATCTCAGATCCTGTATTATATTCAGCTCAATATCCGTCCTACCCTGAATTCCAAAGGTCTTTATGAAGTGTCTCGAGACCAATTGCCTCTAATTATAAATCCAGTTGAGGCTAAATTAAGTAAGCCTATAAATGATTGCATGATCTGACGAGATTTAATATATGTATTCTTATCTGTACCTAGCTTCATTCGTATCTCAGCATCCAGTTCTAAACTTTTTAGTTTACACATCACCGGTAAACTTAATTTAAAAGGTATAACTTGATCCATTTTAATCGTATTTTGTAAAGTGTGACGAACATCCTCTTGTAATTGCTCCAGAAGAACCAAATTCAAATGCGATTCCTACAAATTCATTTGTTGTTCCTCAATGGGGAGGGATTCATTTGTACAATGGACCGTGTAAGCAAAAGGAAGGGCAGAAAGAAGTACCTAAATTACCAATGAACACGTTTGCATCAGTCTTTTTAACGCAATTCCGGACTTTGATGGGATTTAAGCCTGTAATTCTTTTTTAATCTTATTAGCTTCTTCAGTTTTCAATCAATATAACTCAATATTTACAGGAAGACAATGACGGTGGAATATTAAAATTGAAAAATGCATTGATTCGGGATTGGGAAGTGGATTTAGCAGTTCGAAACCGCTTAAAGTCCCTTATTCTGACCTCTGCCAATACCCTCAAGGTAAAGAATTGTTATTTTAGGAGTGTCTGTGAATTCTTTATTAATTATTTCAGTCACTCGGGGACCTCTTGGACAAAATAACAAATATTGTAGTCACAGCCGAGGTTCAAATTGAAGTCGAGAAGAGTGTAGAGAGCTTAAAGATGGCATTTGAAGAAGCAATTAGAGGGAATTTAGAAAAGGCTCAATTTCATGCTCTCTCTTCCTACAAATCCTCCGAAATTGCATTCCATCATCACACTAATTTGGCTCAACTTTACTTCCCAGATGATCAAAAATATGCTATTTATATCCCTCTCTTCTTGCCCATTGGCATTCCAGTCCTCTTCAGCATTTATTCTATACTGCTAAGTTTTAAGAAGAAAAAGTAACTTAAAGTTTTAAGTCAATTACCTACCATATTTTTATTAGTTTTGATTTAAATTAAATGCATTTATAAAAATCTTACGTAAAGCCTATCCCTTTAAAATTCGTACTACTTAAAAGTTAAAACAAATTGTGGTCAGTCAAACCTTTAAATTACGGATATAATTATAGTCCTATTTTAAAATATTATACTGATATCAATATATTAGGCATATTGATTATTTGTTATATTGTATATTTGCTAATTAAATGGCTCAAAATTAAAGTTTGAAATGAATTATTGTAATTGGTCCTACGGGGATGCAAAAATACCGTTTCTTTTCAAGTTCAAAACGCCTATAACATGCACATTTGTTGACTCATTTAAAATTCACAGGTATAAAAAAATTTTAAAAGTCAAGTGTCAACAAAATTTAGTTAAATTAATTGCCCAAAATCAGAAGTAATTAATTAATTTTATAAATATTATAATTAAATTGCGTGCTACATTAAATATTCGAGTCCAAAGCTAATCCCAAATCCAATTTATTATTTAACCAAAGTTTAGTGAATATTTGCAAAATTATAAATTGAGTCTTCAAAATTTCTACATTTCATAAGCGAAAAAATTATATGGACTATCAATTTAAGGTACTTACTATATCTATATTTATACGACATTTGTAAAAATGATACATTCATTAACTTATTAATGTGCTTCATTATTTCAAGGAATTTATAGCAAAGATGTCCCCTATTGCGAAAGCCGAATGACCTCATTTAATCCTACAATTTTGGACTTTGCAAATTGGAATTTAAAAGACAAGCACCTAAAATTATATAAGCCTAAATATGTCAACCCTACCATCTCTTTGTGCTCCATTATCTGAAGCTGATGTTGATAGAATTAATGGTAAGAAAGATTAGATCCTACCTAACATAGTTATTAACAAATACCAGTCAATTACTTAACAGATTTGAATACTTAATTATTTAACTTAGGTCGACCAAAGGGGATTCAGGGGAACCGGAACTCTTGCTATCTAGACGCTACTCTCTTTTCAATGTACGCTTTTAGTAGTGTTTTCGACTCAATCCTATTAAGTAATGGCTTTGAAGAGGAGAATGACATTAAAAAAGAGAACATGGATCAGGAACTGGCGAGGAAAGTTCGATTTATTTTAAGGGACAATATTGTCAATTGTCTTCGTAAAGATTTGTACTGCCCTGCAGCCGAGATTGCGAAGCTGAGGAATATCATGCAGCATTTGGATGATAAGTTGACCTCGGAGGAAATGGGTATAATCATAAAAATTATTAATCTGTATTCATTTCTTTACTCTAATATTACATTATGGACAATTACAGATCCTCAAGAGTTTCTCCAAATTCTATTCAGCAAAGTTCTCCACCTACAAGAGTTTATATCCTTGAGTTCAGGCCAATCTGACTTTTTTCACCAAGTGCTAGCTACACCTGACCAAAAAATACCTTCAGTACTACAGCTATTCGAACAAAGTCTCATCATGCAAGGAGTTAAACTTAAGAAGATACCATCACCAGCTTTAATAATTCAAATGCCACGTTACGGAAACGATTACAAAATGTTTGAGGGGATATTTCCCAACTTAAACATTGATATAACGGATCTCATTGAGAATTGTAAGGAATTGGACACATTGAAAAGTTAATACTAATTCCATTCTCATTTTTAATGCCAGGTTCCAGGATCTGTATTATATGCGGCAATTTGGCCAGGTATGTTGTACTAGTATATCTGATTCTTCTTGAATTAAGGATTTGTTATCTACGGAATTTTTAATCTAATTTTCTGATCAGGTGGGAATGCCTAAAATGTTATGGTCTGCATAAGAGCAATGGAACAGCAACTGGATCAGAATCTACTGCGTTCTGCAAGGATTGTCTCGTTAAAGCACATCAACATCCAGAGAGAAGCAAACATAAGAACTCTTTCAAATCAATCGAGTACACCTTTGATCCGGACACTTTCCCTAATTTTGTGCCCTTTAATGCCACTAATCAAAAGACGAACAATCATAACCACTCTAATTATCCTAATGATTTCAACGAATTCAGTAGACCTCTTCCTCGTGTAATACTTGATCTCTTTGCCGTAATCTGTATTGAAAAGAGTCATTTTGTGAGCTTTGTAAAGTGTGGAAGCGAGCGGACTTCTCCTTGGGTATTTTTTGATTCAATGGCAGATAGGATTGAATATCCAGATTATCCTCAAGGCGGTCAAAATATCCCTCAGGTCAAGATTCTTCCTAAAATGGGAAAGTGGCTAGATCAGGTTTGTTAAATTGCAGATTTAGATCTCAATTTAAGATTTTAAAATTCTATTTATTTTTCAGTTCGAAAGGGATCCACAAATTAGCATGGATGGGCTTGGTGATCCGGATTTAAAAAGACTCCTCTCTGACCCTTATATTTGCCTCTATCATGCCCCAAAATCCTCAATGTATACTTAATTTATGAATTTCAAATTAATTAACATTGCCTGTAATTTACTTAAAAAAACTTTTTAATAATTGATGAGAATTTTATTTAAAGTTATTCTGATATCTAATAATTTTAATTTATTGAAATAAATCCAAGTCTCTCTATAATGCTCTCAATTGATTAGACTCGCAAATCGCATTTAATTACTAAAATTAAATTAAAATACATCAAAAGAAGGATCAAAACCGTTCAATTTCAAAGACGCTACAATGATGCTGAACTAAAGACTAAACCAATTTGTAGATTTTGAAGAATAGAATCTATTGCATTTTAAGGATTTTAAAACTTTTTCATCAAAAATGAGTTGAATTTTAAAGCATCGTCCAATTAATTATTGTTCAAAGAGTTTGGGCAGATTGTTAACTAATATTTGCAATTAATTGCTGTAATTGCAGTTTAAAAGTGGAGGAAAGGAGTTGGTAAGAGTTCTTTGATCTTTCTGTCCTGTCAATAATCATTTTTAGCCTGACAAAACACAATCAATTTAATTTTAAATTATTGGCATAATTAATTAAATCATATCGGTCTTAATTAGTCACCAATTGGCTCTGTTTGGAGTAATATTTTTATTTCCAATTATAAAATTCTTGAAATGTCAAATTAAAGAGCTAATTGTTAAAAGTTTTGAATTAAAACCGGCTGAAGAAATTTAACAAGAATTATAATCATTAACTCTAATTATGCCACTATTATTTTGCAGGTGCATACAATAGGTAACTCCACCAGTAAGAAAGACGAAGAAATGAAGTCGAAACAGGGGCCCAGCAAAAAGGTGAAGTCAATTAATAAAGGATTATTTGTTAAATGTTTAAAACTTTAAATTGTAATTTAGGCAAAGTTGGATATTCCAGCTGACAGTCCCAAGTCCGGAGGTACATATTATCTTATTGACATTTAATTTAATAATGATTGAATTTTAAATTTCAGCCAGTACAACCAAAAGTGCCTCTACTTCAGCGTCGGCTTCCTCTTCAGAGGTATCACCTGCAGCAAGCTCTTTTTATCCAACTTTGGCTACTCTGGACATGGGCATTTACCAGCAAATTACCAATTTGACATCACAAAAGGCTACAGAAATACAGATTCCAGCAACAGAAGAATTTGACGGTCTTCAAACAGAGGTAAAAAAAAAATCCAGGCCTTTCAGTTGTAATTCATTATCTCGTTCTATGTATGTTTTATTGTTTTTAATAGCTGGAAAATATGTGGTCAAACATCTCTATCAGAATTCGCACAATCCAAAAAGGTATTAACATTTTGATTTAACTTAGAAGTTTTCTAAGTTAAATTTAACTTTTTCTTAGGGCGAATGCATTTTTTATTCAGGATTTTAAAAAAATTGAATGTTTCTATTTATTTCAGAACAAGGAAATATTCAGAATGCATCTTCTGGGGTTAGCCACAAAGAAAAAGAGAAAGAACCAAAGGAGGATATAAACGATGTAGCTTCTCTATTGGATTTTGGACATGGGACGAGAACCTCAGTCTCTCAACTATCTAAAATTATGGCACAAGCACAACAACCGAGTTCAAGTAGTTCCCCTTCAACTTCCACATCAGTTAAAAGGGGAGCATCATCTCTTTCTCGGATGGAAAAGCAGCCAAAGAAGAAGGTTAAATTCGAGCCTGGAATAAAGCGAGGGGGTGAAAAGCCACCCAAACCAGGTATACTGGATCTTTTTCAATCAAATATTTTAATCATAATTCATTAATTTTTTAGAAAAAGAATTCAAAGATTATTCTGCCTCCAACCCCCAAGAGGCTCCAAACGAATTCTGGAATTATGCAGACAATTTCTGTCGGGAAATAACAAAGGATGACATCGCAAGCCTGGAAAAGAAGATTAACGATGAGAAATTTCTTCCAGATAATCTTTTTACAATTCCACCTTTGGGAAAAGCTCCTCGAGAGTCTGCTTCCACTTCTTCTCCTATTACTAATAGCTCTAATGCTCCTTTGAAAGATATATGTGGTCCTTTGACTCAGAAACTCGTGACAGCCCTCGTCGAGGACCGCATATCAAATTACGGTGGATCAAACTCGTCAAATGGAACAACAAAAGAGGATTCAAATGAAGGGTTTTTCTTATCTCGACCTGGACTTGTGAATGCTATTGGATTAGATCCAGAAGCATCTCCTTTACCTGACTCTAATACCCAGCCAATGGAAGCTAGGCTAAAGCAAGTACTATCTGCTCAATCCTTGTTCAAAGGAGGAGGGGAGGATGAAGAAATCTCACCAGCGAACTCAAATGATGAAGTTTTGTCAGAAATTAAACGGACTCAACACATGTTAAAGAGATTGCACCAGCATAACTATTCCAGACTTCAAGAACTGTGTGCCAATGGAAAGGTAAATTAATTAATCTTCTAATTAGAGTTTTTTTCCTAATTCAGAAATCTATCTAATATTTCAGAGAGAAATTGAACGTGCAAATATTCGGAGAGAATTGGAAAAATGTGATAAAGAGATCCATGAAGGGTACAAGAATACGATTAATGCAAGGATCAAAAAGAAGCCGCTAACTAAAAAGGAAAGGGATCAGATATTCAAGGCCCTAGACTCGAGGAATACTCTCATCAAATCCCTGAGCAAATAATTAATAATCTTCCAATATTCTATCCTAAGGACCTAAAGTTAAATAGACTTTCTAGTAAAAAGAAATCAAAGAAAAACATTTTAAAAACAAGTTTATGTTAGTAATTTTTTCACTTTATTTATAATTCCTCTTACAATTACATAATATTATAATAGTAAGACTTTGGACAGTTCTCTACCAAAATGTAAAAAATTATAAATAAAGCATTTTTTATAGAAAACTTAAGTTTAAGGTTAGTATAATTTCTTGCTATTTTACTACTTTTTTTTGAGAGAGAGATAAATATAGAAAACATGATGAAAACCTAATAGTTTCAAAAAGAGATAGATGACATTCTTAATTAGCGTAGGACTATTCATAAACTAAACATTCTACTTGAATTACCTAATAATTTAATCTATTCAATATTTTTCATAAGTTTAAATAAACCTGAAAATTTCCAAATACATTTAATATAACTATAAAATTATACATTAAATCCAAACCGTAAAAATAATTTCGAACTTTAAAATCTTATGCACTTACTAACTTAATTGTACATAGTTTTAAGTTTATAAAAAAATTCACAAGATAGGAAAGGATTTGGAAATGAGAAAAAAAGAATTTCTATTAGGTTTTGTTTGAAAACTAATTAAGTTTTAGGAAATCGATAATACCCATTTTGTTAACCAAATCTCATATAAAATGGAGCATCAGTTTGAACAACGTCATGAATTTTAAAAAGATTTGGTTGACACATGGCTTCAAATTTCTTTGTATTATCATATTTCCTTTTAATTAGTCCTCCAGTTTCACCAAGTCCTATATTTATGAACTACAATACTTACATATAATCCCTATTACCATTTTATTTCATTTAGAGAGAACTACCAGTACTACTACGAATTACTATATATCTATTTTCATTACTTGGAGATTTAGCGAACAACTTTTGCTTGTTTTGCCTTATTCAACATGCAAGCCAGGAGTAAAGGTTTGATGGTCTCGATCTGAGATGCGATGGATGCAATTTCCTTCAATAATTCATTGTGCTCTTTCTCTAGCTTCTGCTCCTCTTGAAGCATTGTGAGATTTTCATTTTTCTTCTTGTTCCTGTAACGAGTAGCTGCTGTCTTATTTTGCTCTTTCTTTCGGAGCTTCTTATCCTTGATCTTGCTCAGAGCCTTGGTGGCTGATGAAGGCTTGCGACCCCTGAATTGATTTAATTTAAGATTAAAAATTGGCTGAATACGTAGATTTGCTTTATTATTATGAAATATAATTTATACCTTTTCTCGGGCTTATTAACCGGCTCGGGAGATAATAGAGGTTCCTCATACAAGGATGATTTCCTCCTTGTAATTCGCTTGGGCCTTCCAGCAACCACCCCTGATGGTCCCGCAATGGCTCTAGGCGAAATCGGCATGAAAGATTGTGCCTTATTCAGATCGCCTTTAAGAAGGGCATCCAGGATATTCTCAGACACGCTGGATTCTTGATCGTCTTCATCCAACTCTTCAACAGTATAGCTTCGGCTTGAGTTGGGTGACCATGCAGATGTATCTACCATCTCGTAATCCTCTGACATTTCAACGGGTTCTCCTCCTTCATTCAAGTTCAATCCAAAGATAGTATCTGCGGCTTGAGCTGCTGCGACCTCCTCCTCCTCATCTTCATCGCCACCATCTCCTTCTCCTTCGTTTCCCTCATTATCCATGAGCTCATCAAAAAGAGCATCATCCCCATTGATTCCAGCCAAAGTAGTAATTTCCTCAAGGTCCAAAACGGTGGAAGAGACCTTATTTGCTGGAAGTGTTTGCAGAATTGCTTCAAATTCAGCATTTAATTCTGCAAATCCTTGGCTTGTGGAAGCCAATGAAGGATCAACCTCATACTCTAGCTTGATTTGAGACATTTCCGAGAGCTCGTTTCCCTTGTACATTGGATCAGTGGGTAGCTCTTGAGGAAACTCTTCAGGTGCGATGTTATCGTCAAAATCTGGGGAAATTGTTCCCAGCTGTCCGAATATTTCTTGCTCCAAATTGACAGATTCTTCATTCCAGTTCATCTCATTGAACTCTCCAATCGTATTCATTCCTCGAGCCATCTCCAAATCTTGCAAATAATTAGCAGCTAATTGGGCTCGAGTAATCTGTTCTTGTTCATCTTTGATGTTTAATTGTGAGGGGGAATAAAATGCAGAACTTGGTGAAACGGGAGGGCTATCCGGAATGGAGAGCTCACCAAGCCTGGAGGGGGTTGAAGCCAACTCCCTGGCCATCCTTTTGGATTTCGGATCTTGATTGCCGGTTGTTTTTGTTGTAACTGGTTGTATTGTGTACAAATTCAGGGATGTCAATTAACGGCTCAATTAATAACTCCTTTCTTCGTATATGCTTTGATATAGTGCCTCCGAGGGCGATTTGATCTTGTGAAAGTAAAAACCTGAGGAAAAATAAATAGGCATTTCGTTAATTGAAGAGATCAAATGGGATCATTGAGAAGTGGTTATTGACCCTTAAACCTAAATAGCTTAAAAATATAAAAATCTTTTCAAATTAATCCAAAGATCATATTTTTAAAATTCTCGTTCATTTTTATGGCCAAAAAATCAGGAAGAGCCTCGGATGACAATGACCATCATTAATTCAAATAATGTCACATTATATTGTTAAAAACAAAAGTATGTTTTGAATAAACTATAAATATTTATAAACAAAGGATTAAAAATACTAATGGCAAGTGAAAGGTTACTAAAAATCTGGATTTTGAGGTCGTATCAAAATCTACCAAATTGACCCTAAAAATTCAATTAAAATTTGAACTTACGGATCCATGATGATGTTGTAAAGGGCCCGAAGGGCAAGGGCTTTAGTTTTTGACAACTATGCACCCATGATGGCTAAAATTTTGACACTTTACAACCTCCG
>JAAZTK010001157.1:0-15149 GCA_036507255.1 Megalothorax incertus
TAGCTCAAATAGGGATCGAGTTATTCAATATACCCCGAAATCCCTTAAATGACCCCGTAGAGGTCAAGGGAGTGGACTTTCTGCTATGACAGCTTATATCATCGTAAAGCCCTTGTCGAGAAGCATCGGTTAGTATTTTTTTAAATTTTTTTTGGTCTACTTTTGTCCAAGTGACCCATGTCAGCTCAACCGAATGTCAATTTTTTTAACTTTTTTTTACGTTAAATTTTAAGTTAGACTTCGGGACGTCTTTAGAGACAACTTTCGTGAATTTATGACGAATATTGAATGAGGAGATAGTAATTAAACATATTAAGTAAAATCTCTACTTGGATATTAGGAGGTGGATATAATTTGAATTATAATTTATGGACAATATTAAATATTTTTTTCATTTTTATTAATATACCATTATATGATATTCTTTATATTACAATAAATATTGACAATAATTGGTTAATTTGATAATTCTTAAATGTACATATAAATCAGATAAAAATAGAAAAAAAAAATTTTTTTATGAAATTGTTTTTTAATTCTCGATGAAAGTAATATTTTAAATATTTGTTGTGTATAGTAAATGATATATATTTTATTCGAGTTTTTCCAGCAGATTAAAAATAATTATTGTAATACAATATATGGGAAGATAAAATGATATTTTAAACGGTCGAGTCCCAAACTGTGAAAAATGTCAGATATGGCTCTTTAAACATCTTGAATGCTTAGTTCCAGACAAACACTTATCATGTCCTAATTTACTGCTTCCTACTAACTTTCGATTTAATTTCCGACCACGATCTTCGGACAGAACCGAACCCTTCCGGGACTTATCGTCAAAAAGCTTGAGAATGAGGATTAGCCATATCAATTCGACCTTATTTCAATGCATATAAAAGGAATACACATTTGTCCATATTGAGACAGCCGAAGGTAGCCGAATACCTGTCCATTACCCGGCTTATGACAGTTTTTCCATGAGCTTCGATCAATCTATTATCGTCAACAAATATTCGTGTTTTTGAACAATCGGGGAATAGGAAGAAAAAATCGATCATTTTAAAAATCCACGTGTAATTTTTTATGGAATGGAGATTCTGCCATTTAAAAGTTCGCCGTAAATAAAGCTGTAATAACCCAAGTGTTTTTAATTACCCAAAAACATTAAAAATGGGAGCTGGACTCGTGGGTATAAGGATTCTTAGTGCTTCGGTTGCCGCAATGGTGATTATCGGTTATTCTTTCATTTGGCTCGTGTCAGATGATGTTCCAGCTTTTTTAGGGGTATGTAAATTGTAATTATTTTGAATTAGAATCTAATTTGAATTGCATTTCTTAATAATCTGCATGAGACGCGTTCATTTTACAGAAGGAAAAGGGAACGGTGAGAGAGGTTAAGTTTTGTGTTGTAAAGTTCCCTGATTAAATGATGATTTGCATGCATATATCGTCTTAATTAAGCTATCAAGATTGCTAATTTTTTAATTAAAAAGAATATTTCTCTAAAATGTTATTTATTTCATCCCCGAATTGGAACTTGAGTCCGAAGAGATTTTATTTCAATCCTCTTTCGAATTTATTGGAAAACTTTGAATCATAAAACTTATCGTAAATATCAATTACATTTTGTGAAAAATTTATTAATTTCAAAAAATTTCAATTGAATCCATTTTTCCCCTTACAAAATTGCATTTAGGATATAACTACTACTACGTGAAAAATATAATTTCCCTATAAAACCTCATATATCGTACTCTACTACATACAAATTCAATATATAAACAGTCCCATCCGATCCTGGTACCGAAATACTCCTGAATCCTACCCATGCCTTGATACAAATATCTATTGAAAGAACAATAGTACACCTATAGTCCGATATACTAGTTATAATTTATACAGGTAGCATCTACTAAGGTACTAACCTTAGTCGAGGATAATATAGGTAGTAGATATAATATAAACCTGGAATATTTTATTAAAATCGAAAGGGAAATACTCGATAGTTCGGACTCAGTAATATAGTTTTTCTAACCGACTGACCTCAATTTCAATGTGCATAAATCGACACCCATTTATCCATCCAGACACTTTATATTAAACACATTTGCACTTTATATCATTCATGTTTAATCCTATTTGTTTAATACCCGTTTTATCGTACATGTCTATATATGCCCCGAATACTTATAGATACGAGAGAAGGATCCGATAAAAAGGAGTATTAAGGAGAAACGGAGTGGCCTCGACCAACTTCAACAGCAAGAAAGGATGAGGGGAGATTACTTTGACCCGCGAGAGGACCTCATGACCGAGGTGCCCCTCGAGGATGGACGCAAGTTCAAATTATACGAAAAGAAACCACTCAACCACAAAAAGGCCAAATCCTACTGCAAAAAGAGGGAAGGGAAATTGGCACAAGGTATATGGAAATGACCAATATTCTATACGTAGTACTTATATGCACGTTGCATTTTGATTCAAAATATGAATGATAATTGGCATATTTTACATGCTCTATAAGCCGGGAGCCTTGATGAGATGAAGAGACTTCAGTTGCTCCTCATGAGGGCGAGGAGGAGCAATGAAATATGGATGGGTGCTGATAGAAAAGGTATTATATTTCGATTTATGAAGCCGATTTCCATAAAATTTAAAAATAATTTTATTCTAGATTGGAAAGGTCACGCCCAAAGGATTAACCACCCTCGACATGATTTTGGGCCTGAAATTATGCAAATGTAGGTGTTTTGACGAAAAAATATTAGGTCTGGGATCTGATGCCAATCCCAATCCGATCCACTTTTGGATTGAATTCGGATTGTGATTGGAGGCATTTTTAATCTGAATTCCGAAGCTTATTGGATCAATAAAATTCACATCGATCCGAAAAATCGAATCGACATTGAAATCCGTCGGATTATGTGATATTTTTGAGATTTAAGCAATCCGATTTCAATCCAAAATTTCCGGATTGGAAATTTTTCTATCTGAAATCGGATTTTAGAGCTTTGAATCGGGATTTCTATCCGATCCAATTCGGATTTCCGATATCAGATTGATCCGACGGATTTCGGATTTGGAATCCCAACCCTTAGTATTATGAATCTCTTAGTCAAATATTCGAATGATTTTTTCATTCCCCAGGGGCGGTGGAATGACTGACATGTGTCCTGCCATGAGTAGTTCAACGAGATCCCTCCTCCCAGTCGACTGCGCCAAGGAACTCCCCTTCATCTGTGAATACCCCAAGGGTAAACCAGGCACTCCCCCGCCAACCCCAAAGGTCCAAAAGCCCAAAAAGGCCTCAAAGGGCATGCCCTCACGGAACCGCCTCCGCGAGGAGATGCGCAGAAGGCGGAAGCGTCAAATTAGCTCAGATCATACAGTCATTCCAATCGGCGTCCCCGAAGACACGCTCTCAATTACAGACAATCCGAATGATATAATCACAGGCACCACCACGCCAATTAGTGCAGTTGTTGCGACGATAATTGACGAAGTTACGGAAGATGTCACGGAAGACTCAAAGATGGACGAAGAGCGGAAATCAGGTCATGATATTGGATTTACACCGCATATTCTTTCAAGGATGGACATGATTAACGAATTGCCTGATGAGATTGAGGGTGATGCCGCCCCGCCATATTGGAATTCCTCCGGAGTTAATCAAACCCCGGAGGAAGATGCCAACGCCAAATCTAAAGATTTCTTTGCAAAGGTTTCTACAAAAATCTTGATTGAGCGCTCATCCGATGAGGTCGCCGACTCTGAGGACATGAGTCAAGGACATCTGATGGTGGAGGGCACGAGTCAAGGCCATCTGGTGGCCGATGAGGAACCTACTTCGGATCCGGATCAAGTCCTAATGAATCTAATTGATGAGCAGATAGAGTCCATGGCCTTGATTGACTTTGACACCGAAGAGGTGGACGAGAACTCTACCATCTTCACCACTCCGAGGCCTCTCCAAAGCGAAGGGGTGTCAGGGACCGAGGAGGAACCTCCCGCGGGGACCCTCGAGGTATCTTCACCCTCGCCATCACCATCAGACATTACAGAAGGTCAAGAAGTTGCTGAGTCCACTTCGCAGACTCCCGAAATGACTGATAAACCCGTCAGGAAAAACTCAAAAATATGGCGGCATGGCAAAGTCACCTTCAATCTACCCGAGGTGCCTGAATCCAATCCACAGGTGGAGGCAGAGGCTACAACAATGATGATGATGATGATGGGTAGGAAGACGCTGCTTCGACCAACGGGAATGAAGGATAGGGAAGAAGGTGAGAGAATGATCGAGGAAATTGGGGAGGAGGAGATGTCATCGACAGGGTCAGGGGAGGAGTTTGAGAGGATGAGAGATAATTGGGTTGAGGACACTTCGGAGGATCCTACGGCCCCCGTGGAAGAGGAGGAGGATTTGCAGGTTATAGATTTGTAAATGCTTTTAATTGTAATATGTAAAAATCGCACATAGATCAAAACTATCCTTAGCATTAATTAATGACTCTATGGCCATTTAAACACAAGTTTTTCTATGTAATACATACCCTAAAAATCTCCTTATCTTATATGTAGTTTTACAATACTTATCTACCCTATTTATGTACCTGATATCTATAATATAATACCTATGTACATACTACGATATATACCTCGTAAAATGCAATATGCTTATAAAATGCTTTCACTTTTCAAAATAAATTTATTCATCAAAAAATGACTCAACTTTCATAACAAAAGTAGAAATAACACGTTAAATATCAAAAATAAGTTTGCATATACGGATATGTAGTTACACCAGATGGTTCTTAAGATTTCTTAAATTATATTCAAATTCCAGGCTCTTCTTTGATATCCACGCTTTCAATCACAATTCCTGGAATCTCAATCTGATCAGCCCTGTAGATAATTTAAGATTTATAAGAAATTAAAATTGAGAATTAATTTGAAAGGAATTCACTTCAAAAATATTAGAATTCTTGTTCAAATTAATATAAAATTCACCCATTTTGGTCAGATCCCCCGAAATTCATCGGATTGGAGCCATCTAGCGGAGAAATTGAAGGATTTGAAGGCGTAGAAGAATTTCCAGATTTGGCTCCATTTAAATCAACAATTTTTTTGATCTCAGGCTGAGAAATTGGAAATATATTAATAATAGGTAATTTAAAGAGTTTTAAATGCGATAAATTATATTAAAATAATGTAATAAGTAGTACCCTACCTTGTTATGATGGATGTCAAAATTTGCGTAAAATTGGATATGCTTTGTTGTGTTTAAATGTTTTTTGATGATGAAGGGTAACTCGTTGCTGCGAATCGGTAATTTGTACCCCATTTTGGAACCCAATTTATGTGTCCTTTTCAATTCCTTATTTTTCCTAGTCCCAAAATAGCAAGGCTCACATCGGACAGATCCCAATTGAGGTAAATATCTGAGGGAGGGCTCGCTTTTTAGTAGATTTAAAAGGGTTGGATTTGGCTTGTGTTTTTTGATAAATTCCTCCATCACATCCTTGAAAAATACACCCTTATATTTCCCCGTTGGAGCTCTGCCGTCCTCCTCCTTCGAAGAATCTTCAGTCTCACTTGAAGGTTTAGGCTTAAAAGTAGCTTGTGAATTAATATGGTCTTCAGACTCCTCCATTTTGACCTGGAGTAATTCTCCAGGGCTGAATTCATCCTCATTTTGGACTGAAGAATTTGGCAATTCGGGTTTTCTGGAATTTTAAAATTTAAATCAAAATCCGAGTAAAAAATGCATTATAATTTAAAATATTACAGATCCACGGAGGAATGTGCAAGAGCTGGACTGGAAATGTCCTTGAATGGATCCACTTCCGGTTCTATTTTAACTGCAGAGTTGATTAAGCTTGTGGATTCAATTGGGAATGATTCCTTTTGATCACTTCCATTTCTTTTGAGCAGAATCTAGCGGAAATAATTGGAATTAAATTTTTAAATTCTAATTTGATTTTTTCTCCTTACCTGGATATGTCTCTGAGAATTCAGATGATCATTTATGATTCCAGCCATTTGATAATCATTAAAATCCTTCATTCCACTCTCACGAACCAAAACTCCTCCGAGTCTTGAGTTAAGTACTTTAATCCCTTCATCCCGGAAGCAAATCTCGCATCGAATACTTTTTGAAGCTGGGAGATAGACTAGACATCGATCCACTTTGCTATCCTTTAGGAGGATATTCATAATTGTTCGAGAAAGGAATTTTAGTTGTGATTTAATCAATTTTATGGTGTCCTCGTTGATTTCCATCGGGTCGGAGGAGCCATCTAGCGGGAATTTTGGAGGATTTGAAGGCGTTGAAGATGAATTTCTAGATTTGGCGTCATCTGGCGCTGAGATCTTGGGTTTTTTAGGAGCATTTCCACCCTCCAAATATTTCCTTTGGTTCACCACGGCTGAATGTTCATCGCTAATGAAATGATTAACAATTTTTTCCGCCAAATCTTTTGCGCTATTAATACTCAACCCTTTTTTCCCAAGTAGACCCCTTGAAAAATTATATTTTTGAGATCTGGCAAAAAAATTGCTTTGATAGCAAACTTGACATCGAAGTGACTCTTGTTTTGCGAGATAAACCAAGCTATGATTGCCCCCCATGTCAGACTCAAGAATTCGGATGAGACTTGGACGAGTAGAGAATTTAGATTTGATTAATTCCAAGATTGAGGCATTTATGAGAACCCCAGGCTCATCAAAATCCTCAGATTCTTTCGGGTCAGCCTGATTATGGGAATTAGCGGTAAATTCAAGGTGCGTCGTTGTGCTTACATGTTTTTTGATGACATTGACTGCTTTGTAAATGAGCTCTGGAAATTTGTACCCCTTTTTGGATGATATTTGAGAGGTGTTTGACCCCAAATAGCAAGGCTCGCAACGGACAGATCCAAAATGAGGGAGGAATCTGAGGGAAGGCTCGTTTTTTAGAAGAATTAAAAGGGATGGAATTGGTTGGTATTTTTTGGTGAATTCCTCCATCACATCACTGAATAACACACCCTTATATTTCCCCGTTGGAGGTTCGTCTTCCTCCTCCGAGCTGGAATCTTCAACCTCATCTTCGTCACTTGATTCTGAGATTTCAGGATTAATTGCCTCTTCAGAGTCCTCCATTTTAATTTGGAAGTATTCTCCAGGGTGGACTTGGTCATTTTGGCCTGGAGGAATTGGCAATTCAGGTTTTCTGGAATTTTTAATATTAATATCAAAATCTGAGTTCAAAATGCAAGTTTTAAAATATTACAGATCTAGGGAAGAATGTGCCATAACTCCCTCGAAGACCTCCACCTTGACCCTTGTCCTCAGGCTGGAAATGTCCATGAAAGGATCCACTTCCGGTTCATCCTCAATGGCCCCATGACACCTTTCTAAAATAAATAGTTCACAAAATCAAATAATACATTTTTGCATTTTAAAAATGTTTACCAATTTTGACGATTGCATTTGAATACATTTTACTGGGATATCGCAAGAGGTAAATTTAATTTAAATGCAACATTAGGAGGTGCTGAACCCAATTTTAGTTAACAAAACAATGAATATTCGAACGGCAATTAATTAACCATAAAATAAAAATAAATTAAACTTTTGATTCTCGGTCCAATGTTTTGCACTTTGAAATTCAAACTTTTCTCACAAATTTTAGTTCTCTCATATGTAGGCTCTGGGTGAAATGAGATTCATTTCATTTCAGAAATCCGTAAGATTTCAATCTCAGGAAGATTTCAGAAGATATCAGGAATCGAATCGAATCGATTCAAATCGTTAAAACCGAAGTATTTCATCAACTATTTTTTGTAGTTTGTATCTACCTACATCTTCAAAGTCCCCTACACGGAATCTCTGAAATTCATGAAAATTCTATCAAAAGATTGTGAAACCTTTTTGTTCAGTATTGATTTCCTTTCCAAAATATATTTATTCATTCAACAAAAATGGCTTAAGATTAATTTGTTTATAATAAAAAACATACAAATTAAATATCAGACATTTATCAGGAAGTTTTAGTCAAATTAGAGATTTTTCTTCTTTGATATCCACGCTCTCAATCACTATTCCCCTAAGCTCAGGATCAATTGGATCAGCCCTAGATATTGGAAATTGAAATTGAGAATGATTTTACTAAAAAATTCTTGTCCTAAAATTAAAATTTACCCATTCATTTTGCCAGATGCACCTTTGAAATTCATCGGTTTGGATCCAAACTTGGGTTCAATTTTAACCTTTACAGGGTTGATCGAGCTGGGGGATTCACTTGGGAAAGATTTCTTTTGATCTCTTCCATTCCTTTTTCCTTTGAGCAGCCCCTAGCGGAAATTAATAGGAAATATTAAATTCTAATTTGCATTTATTGTACTTCTTACTTGAACATGCCTTCGAGAATTGAGATGTTTAGTTATGATTTGAGCCTTAATATGATTATTAAAATCCTTCATTCCTCCCACTCGAACTAAATCTCCGCGTTTTTTTATGCTAAGCCCTTTTACCCCATCATCCCGGAAGCAAATCTCACATCGAATACTTTTCAAGGTTGGAAGATAGACTAGACATCGATACTCTGAGCTATCCTTTATAAGAACATTCATAGCTGCTTTACTAGGTAATTTTAGGTGTGATTTAATCAATTTGAGGGTAGCTTTATTGATTTCCATCGTAGAGGAGCCATCTACCGAGGATTTTAAGGCATCAGGCGTTGGAGGAGGCCTCGGAGAAGGCGTTGAAGAAGAATTTCCGGATTTTGAGGCATCTGGAGGTGAGAGTTTCGGTCTTTTAGGGGTATTTGGACCCCTAAAATATTTTCGTCGATTCACCACGGCAGAATGTTCATCGCTAATGAAATGTTCAACAATATACTGGGCCAATCTTGCTGTTGTATTGTTATTAGCGTGCCCAGAAACGCATAACCCTCTTTTTCCGTCAATCCCCAATGTAAAATCAGATTTTGTGGATCTGGCATGAAATTTACTTCTGTAGCAGACTTCACATCGAAGTGACTCTTGTTTTGGAAGTAGAACTAGACATTGATTCCCTTTCATGTCAGACTCAAGGATTCGGAGAAGGCTTGGACCAGCTGAGAATTTTGATTTGAATAGCTCCAAGATTGAATCATTCATAAATAATGTCTCGCCAAAATCACATTCTTTCGGGTCAGGCTGGTTAGCAGTAAAGTGAAGGTGCCTCGTTGTCCTTAAATGTTGTTTGATGACGAACACTGATTTGTAAATGAAGTTGGGGAATTTGTACCCTTCTCTGTTTGATATCCCTTTTGGGATTAGTCCTTTAACCTCATTAATTTTTCTAATCCCCAAATAGCAAGGCTCGCAACGGACAGATCCTAATTGAGGGAGGAATCTGAGGCAGGGTTCGCTTTCTAGAAGAATTAAAAGGGATGGATTTGGCTGGTATTTTTCAATGAATTCTTCCATCACATCCTTGAAAAATACACCCTTATATTTCCCCGTTGGATCATTGTCTTCTTCCCCCCAAGTATCTTCAGTCTCATCCTTCAATGAAGGCTCAGGTTCAAAAGTAACTTGTGAATTAATTTCGTCGGCAGACTCCTCAATTTTGACTTGAAGGAATTCTCCAGGTTGGAACTCTTCGTCATTTTGGACTGGAGGAATTGGCAATTCGGGTTTTCTGGAATTTTAAAAATTTAAATCAAAATCTGAATCCAAAAAAATGCAATTTAAAAAATATTACAAATCGACCGAGGAATGGCCCAGAACTCCCTCGGTGACCTCCACCTTGACATTTGACCTCAGGCTGGAAATGTCCATGAAAGGATCCACTTCCGGTTCATCCTCAACGGCTCCATCACAGGCTTCTAAAATTAAATAATTCACAAAATGATAAAATGTGTTTTTTTGCATTTATAAATTTAAAATCTTACCAATTTTGACGATTGAATTCGAATACATTTTGCAGGGATATCCAAGTGGTAAACTTAATTTAAATGCATATTTAGGTGCTATTACTAAACCCAATCAAGTATTTAACAAAAGAATAAATATTTGGAAAATTAATTAATAATTAACAGTAAAATAAAAATAAATAAATTCCTTTTATTTTGATTCTCGGTCCATTTTGCTCTTTGAAATTCAAACATATCTCACAAATTTTAGTTCTCTCATAGTCAAATGTATTAATGTAGGCCCTGGGTGAAATGAGATTTATATCAGAAATCGATTCATATAAATTTATAAATTTCATATACTAATTCATATACAAAAAATTCATATAAATAAAATTCATAAATCATATACTAGTAATTAAAACTGGATTATTTCATCTACCTACACTTTAAACTGATTTTACAGGGGAATCTCTGAAATTCATGAAAATTCTATCAAAAGATGATGAATCTTCAGTAATCTGATTTCCTTTTCAAAAAATATTTATTCAACAAAAATGACTCTAATTTCAATAGAAAAAATACAATTTTTAAATATCAGACTTTTATCAGAAAGTTTTAGTCAAATTCCAGACTTTTCTTCTTTGATATCCACGCTCTCAATCACAATTCCCGGAAGTTCAATTGAATCAGCCCTAGATATTGGAAATTGAAATTGATAAATGATTTTACTCCAGAATTTTTGTCCAAAATTTAAAATTTACCCATTCAATTGGTCAGATTCTCCGTCGAAATTCATCGGATTTGATCCAAAATCGGGTTCAATTTTAACATTAACAGGGTTGATCAAGCTAGGAGATTCAATTGGCAAAGATTTCTTTTGGTCTCTTCCATTTCTTTTTTCTTTGAGCAGCACCTAGCGGAAATTATTACAAATTAATTTTAAAAAATCATTCTAATTTGTATCTAATCCTTACTTGAACATGTCTCTGAGATTTCAGATGACCTTTTACGATTCTAGCCTTACTCTGATTATTAAAATCCTTCATTCCTCCCTCTCGAACCAAATCCCCACATTTTTTTATGCTTAGCCCTCGAATCCCATCATCCCGGAAGCAAATCTCGCATCGAATACTTTTTAAAGCTGGAAGATAGACTAGACATCGATCCTCAGAGCTATCCTTTATAAGAACCTTCATATATGCTGATTCATTAGGAGAATTTATTTGAGATTTAATCAATTTGAGGGTGGCTTTATTGATTTCCATCGGGGAGGAGCCATCTACCGGGGATTTTGAGGGATTTGAAGGCGTTGAAGAACTTGCGTTTGGAGATGAGTGTTTTGGCCCTTTTTGACTCTCGAAATATTTCCTTTTTTTCACCAATGCAGAATGTTCATCGGTACTGAGATGTTGAAAAATTCTCATAGCCAAATCATTGTTGGACTTTAGGGTTATCCCCCGATGGCCTCCAATTCCCCATGAAAAATCATATTTTTTAGATCTGGCATGGACTTTGCTTCGATAACAGACCTCACATCGAAATGACTTGTATTTTTGGAGGTAAACCAAGCATTGATTCCCTCTCATGTCATACTCAAGGATCCGGAGAAGTCTTGAAGGAGTTGAGGATTTAGATTTGTATAGCTTCAAAATCGAATCATTTGTGAAAACACCAGGCTCGTCAAAATCCGCGAATTCTTTCGGGTCAGTCTGACAGATATTGGAATTGGCGGTATATTGAAGGTGCCCCTTTGTGCTTACATGTTTATTGATTAGACTGGCAGCTTTGTTAGTGGGCTTCTGGAATTTATAGCCCTCTTTGGAGGATATTCCAGCTTTGAAGTTTGACCCCAAATAGCAAGGCTCACACCGAACAGATCCCAATTGAGGGAGGAATCTGAGGCAGGGTTCGCTTTTTAGAAGAATTAAAAGGGATGGATTTGGTTGATATTTTTCAATGAATTCTTCCATCACATCCTTGAAAAATACACCATCATATTTCCCCATTGGAGCATTGTTTTCCTCCACCGAGCTGGAATCTTCGGTTTCATCTTTGTCACTTGATTCTGAGATTTCAGGTTTAATTGCCTCTTCCAACTCCTCAATTTTGACTTGGAGGAATTCTCCAGGATGGGATTCTTTCTCAATTTGGACTGGAAGAATTGGCAATTCGGGTTTTCTGGAATTTTAAAAATCAAAATAAAATCTGAGTCACAAAAAATTAAAAAACATTACAGATCCATGGAGGAATTGGACATGGATCCCTCGAAGACCTCCACCTTAACCCTTGACCCCAGGCTGGAAATGTCCATGAAAGGATCCACTTCCGGTTCATCCTCAATGGCCCCATCACACCTTTCTAAAATTAAATTATTCATAAATCAGAAAAATGTATTTTTGCATTTAAAAAAATCTTACCAATTTTGACGATTGAATTTGAGTACATTTTACAAGGATATCTCAAGGGGCAAACTTAATCAAAATTCATATTGAGGTGCCTTTACTAAACTCAAATTTAGTTAATTAAATAATGAATATCTCGGTAATTAATTGGCCATAAAATAAAAATATTTAATTGAACTTTTATTTTGATTCTCGATCCAATGTTTTGCACTTTGAAATTCAAACTTTTCTCACAAATTTTAGTTCTCTCAAATGAGCCCTGGGTGAAATGAGATCCATTTCAGAAATCAGAAGATTTCATGAATCGAATCATATCATTAAAAGTTAAAACTTAAACTGAATTATTTCATCTACCTACATCTTCGAACTCCTACACGTAATCTCGAAATTGATGAAAATTTTATCAAAGGATAATGAAACCTCAGGTTCAGTAATTTGATTTCTTTTGCAAAATATATTTATTCAACAAAAATAACTTTAATTTTAATAGAAAAAATACAAATTTTAAATATCAGACAATTACTATTAGGAGGTTTTAGTCAAATTCCAGTTTTTTCTTCTTTGATATCCACGCTCTCAATCACAATTCCTGGAAGCTCAATCGAATCAGCCCTATTTATAATTAAAAATTTAAGTTAATATTGAGAATTTAAATTAAATTTCAATCCAGAATTCTTGTCCAAAAATTAAAATTTACCCATTCAATTGGCCAGAACCCTCCTCGAAATTCATCGGATTGGATCCAAAATCGGGTTCAATTTTAACCTTTACAGGGTTGATCAAGCTAGGTGACTCAATTGGCAAAGATGAGTTTTGGTCTCTTCCATTCCTTTTTTCTTTGAGCAGAATCTAACGGAAATTAATGCAAATTATTAAAAATAATTCTGATTTAATTTTTCTCCTTACTTGGATATGCCGCTGAGAGCTCAGATGTTGAGAAATATTGGCTGCCCTTCGACAATCATTAAAATCCTTCATTCCTCCTTCTCTAACCATATCTCCTTTGTATCTTTTATTAATTATTCGAATCCCATCATCCCGGAAGCAAATCTCACATCGAATACTTTTTAGAGCTGGGAGGTAGACTAGACATCCATCCCCTTTATAATCACTATTGAGGATTTTAATGATTGTTTGAGAAAGGGGTGACTTTAGATGAGATTTAATAATTTTTATGGTCTCTTCGTTGATTTTCTTTGAGCCATCTAGCGAGGATTTTGAGGAATTCGAAGGCGAAGAAAAATTACCAGGATTTGTTCCTTCTGATTGTGAAATTTTCGGTCTTTTATGTGGAATTTGACCGAAATAGTACCTCCTCTTTATCACGAAGGAATGGGCATCGCTGTTGAAATGTCGAACAATTATTTGCTCTAAATCAGCATCAATGCATATCCCCCTTTTCCCTTGCAATATCTCCTTTGATAAATCATATTCTTTCGACCTGCGTGTGACCTTGTTTCGGTAGCATACTTCACATCGAAGTGACTTGTGTTTTTGGAAGTAAACCAGGCTTTGAGTTCCTTTCATATCAGATTCGAGGATTCGGAGAAGACTTGGAGAAGCAGAGAATTTTGATTTGAATAGTTCCAAGATTGAATCATTTATGAATTGGCCAGGCTCGTCTAAATCGGCGGATTCTTTCGGGTCAGTCTGGTTACAGATATTGGTATTAGCAGTATATTGAAGGTGTTCCTTTGTGCTTACATGTCGATTGATTAGACTGGCAGCTTTGTTAGTGGGCTTCTGGAATTTATAGCCCTTTTTGGATGATATTCCAGAGGAGTTTGATCCCAAATAGCAAGGCTCACACCGAACAGATCCTAATTGAGGGAGGAATCTGAGGGAAGGCTCGCTTTTAAGTAGAATTAAAAGGGATCGATTTGGCTTGTGTTTTTTGATGAATTCCTCCATCACATCCTTGAATAATACACCTTCATATTTCCCCGTTGGAGCTTCGTCTCCCTCTTCGTCATCCTCCGAGGAATCTTCAGTCTCCTCCTCACTTGAAGGTTCAAAAGTAACTTGTGAATTAATTTCCTCCTTTTTGACTTGGAGGAATTCTCCAGGGTGGATTTCTTCGTCTTTTTGAACTGGAAGAATTGGCAATTCGGGTTTTCTGGAATTTTTAAATAAAAATAAAAATAAAAATCTGGATTCATCAAAATTAAAATATTACAAATCCACGGAGGAATGGGATAGTTCTGTGACCTCCATTTTGACATTTGACGTCAGGCTGGAAATGTCCATGAAAGGATCCCCTCCTTGTTCATCCTCAATGGCCCCATCGCACCTTTCTAATATTAAATAATTCAAAAATCAAAAAATATATTTTGGCAAATTTAAAAAAAATCTTACCTATTTTGACGATTGAATTTAAATACATTTTATGTGGATATCTTTAACATAGGATTAATGATGTATCATGTAACTGTGTAACATGAGGTTAAATTAAATTCAATTGTAGTTAATTATATATCTAATAATCTCGTTAATTAATTAACTAGTAAATACCCGTGGATTAGAATCCACGGGCTAGTATAAATCGTAATATGAGGAATTTTGATGATTTACAATCCTATTTGGGTCAATGTCAATTGACCTTGGTTGATACCCCCTTGGTCAGTGCCACTTGACCTTGGTAGACACCCCCTTAGTCCATGTCACTTGACCTTGGTTGACACCACCCATGTCAATTGACCTTGGTTGACACCCCCCATGTCAATTGACCTTGGTTGACACCCCCCATGTCAATTGACCTTGGTTGACACCCCTATGTCTATTGACCTTGTTTGACACCCCCCATGTCAATTGACCTTGGTTGACACCCCCGTGGTCCATGTCAATTGACCTTGGTTGACACCCCC
>JAAZTK010001158.1:0-15149 GCA_036507255.1 Megalothorax incertus
ATTCAAATGGAGGAGATGGCTTACCTTTTCCCCAATGTCTCTGTTCTTACCCTCAACTTTGATACGATGAAGACGAGCCTGATTGGAGATTGTCTTAAAATTCTATTTGAACAAGCGTGCTGGCGAAGAAATCTCAAGATCCTTCGATTAGGATTTAAAGAGCAATCGAATGGGGCATATTTTCTCTACGAGCCAAAGATAATTGGGATTGATACCGCCCTACTTGGATTGGGACAATATGAGTCGACCCTCAAGTTTATCAAGTATGTGGGAAGTGATCAAACGAGGAGGGAGAAGGAGAAGGAAAAGTTCGGGATCTCAAAACTTAAAAGTATGCGTTAAAAATTAAAAATCTATATTGTAAATTTTATATTACATATTAAATAATTAATTTATTGAAGATTTGAATCTACTTGAGCTCTCTGGACATGCCTCAATCAATGATATGTCGGTTTATCTGGGATTTGGGCGAATGAAGTCATTGAAGGAAGTGAGGATTACGTCTCCAGCTATTGTAAGTCCATTTACCTATACAATGTCAATACTATTAATACAATATCTGGAAATTAAAAATAACGTTTTATAAAACAGTTTGATTTCACACCAAGATGCAAGATGCTCATTGAAAAAAAGGAACTCCTTATGACCAAAAGGGATGAGATGAACTATGATGTTGAATCACAGGGGTTTATACAGCTGGGTATTCGTGAAGCATATGGGAGTGAGGATGGGGGGAGTATCATGGAGGACTCTGATGACGATATGGAGGATATGGAGGATTCCAGCGATGATGAAATTCTAATGGTCAATTAATTCATTTGCTGAGAACCTAACCCCAGCAGCGTCAAATTCAAATTTGTGTTGACACAAATTTAATATTCTTAATTTACTTTTAATTGTCCAAATTGATTAACATTAAACATTTATACTATTTAGGATTAGTACGATAGATAACAATTAGAAGTATTGTAGATTCATTTTTTAGAAATCTTATTACTTTGCAGTTTCTCTATAATATAAAATTAATTTCTTGAACCATTGCAATATTGGAAAGGAATAAGTATACGGATACCTACAGTACAGAGTACTGATACTTTTAAGTTTATTAATCTATGCATACTCTATATCCTCTTAAAGGTTATACTTATTTCAAAAAGTATGTACTTTAAACTAATCCTTTTGAGATAAGTATTTTACTTTTTTATAAAAATATGTTTTCTTATCTGCAGTATTTTTTAAAATAAGTTTATCTGTAGTACACATACATATATATATAATTCAGAATTCTTAAGATCTCTTTGTAAAATTAATTTATCCTCTATTCATACTATATTCTATGTCATACAAATTCTAGTGAAAAACTGGAAGACTGAACTTTCTCAATTGATTTTGTGAGTCTAACTTTTCATTAATCTTTTTCTGAATAAAATCTTTACAAAACTAACCGTTCCAAAATTCAAATGTCCATCAAACCTATAATTTTTTTCAATACTATGAGCTCTATATAAGTATTTTGTATATTTTATTAAATCTAAAATGTTAGGCAGCCAGTGCAGACTAGGATTCGTTTCTCATGCATAAGCTACAGGGAAATTTTTTTCTAGTCCATTTTTCTTAGATCGCTTATAAAATATCAAATCAAATCAAACAATAGGCAATTATGTATGTAATTAAACTTAAATATTTACAAATCCAGTAACAAATTGGTTACAAGCCGTAAATAGCCTCGCAAATTGATAAGTACAAAAGGTTTTGAAATGAAATTAAACTTTCATTTCTCATTATTCCCATTAATTCTAATTGGAATTGTGGATTTACCCAAAGGTGAATGTTATTTGCCCTCAAGAGAAGCTACCGAAGGGGAATGTGTTTACATCAATCCAATTCCAGAATCAGATTCGACGCCTGGAAAGAAAGGGAACAAAGTATGTTTTGAATAAATATTCCCTTAAACTTGCTATATTTAAAGTCAAATGTAATTAAAGCCAAAGACCTTTCTGCCATTAGGGAAATGGTAAATCAAATCCTACCTTAAATTACCTTAAATGAAATAATTAAAATTATAGGTATATCCCAATGGGTTCCTCATTTGCACTTCGCTATCAAGTTGAACAACTTTTGAGGCGTCCAGCTCGAGACACGGAAGAACTCTCGAATTTACAATCTAAAATATCCTTTGCACTGGAGAGAAGTGATGCTTTATTTTTGGTTGGAGAACTCCGAGGATTCCATACAATGTCAATGCCTTTTAAATGCGCTCCTGCTCAGAATCGTGGAGAATTAGTTTGTAGCTCCCCTTCGGGGATATTTACACTCTCTACGATCTATCATGATAAAAAGAATTCCCTAATCCTCCTAAATATGTGCTCTTCGGGAGGACACCGTTATTGGCTAGCTCTTTCAAAGTCTGTCCCACTCTCTGGTCCCCAAATGGAAGCATTCACACAAAGAATTGTAGAAACGAGATCATTTACTGAGGATATGGTGGAAATACAACATTATGATTTTACTCCAGAGGATTACCCTGCAAATTGATTCGAGAAATGTCCAAATTAAAAACATCTGGTTCAAAATTGAATGCAATCATTTATTTTAAAAAGAATAGTTTTATCTGAATTCTTACGTACATAATAATATAATTTAATTTAAAATTGATTATCAATTAATTATAAAAGGCTTAATTTAAATCGTAAATTCAATTATTATTCAATCTTATCTTGAAAAAGCTGGAATATGTAACGAATATTGTCCATTTCCTCCTTTTCCACAGGCTGGAATATTATTTGAAATATATCTTCTTTTGGGACTGAAAAAAATACACAAAGTTTAATTCAAAATTAAACTTTTTCAATTAAAATTCGTTAAACTCACAGCTCTTGTTAAAAGTAGCTCCCATCTTTTGTAATCCCAGAAGCAATTGCTCATAATTACTCGAACTCGGACTTAAGTCAATTCGATTCTTTCCGTGTAATTTAAAGTCTTCAATTGCAGAGAATGGGAGTTTAATGGATAATTCTGTAAATTAATCGTGGAAAAAACATTTTAGAAATTAAATTACTTGAATAATCCATTTAAAATTCAAAGTACCTTCAAAGAATTCAAACATATTCCTAGCAAAAGGTGTGATTTCTACTTGCTCCTTCTCCCCCGAGATAATCACCCTTAGGAAATTCATATTATTCATATTTCCATTATAATGCATCCTCTTAAAGAGTAATGTTTTGGCTAGAAGAAGGATCTCCTCTTGAAAAACCCCTTCAACATTGGAATTTGAAACCCCCTTATTCTTCCCTACTTGAACTCTAAATACATCCATCCTCGTACGACCCTTCCCTCCAGGTGGTACAATACTTGAAATTAAAGAGTATTGAACTTTCTTTTCGGGTATCTTTCCTCCCTCCGTAGAATTCGCGTTGCTTTCAATGATCTTGTAAGGGGTCTCAATTTTAGCTCGATTTTCAAGTGTAAATTCAAGGCCGATTGGAAGAGCCCTCATTAGATCCTCAACTTGTCCCTGAGTCAGCTTTGGGTTGGTCGAAATTCGGAGGATATTTTTATTCGAGACTGAAATTGAATGTAAAGATTAATAGGTTAAATCTGAATTTATTAATCATTTTTAAATGTACTGTTTGCGACGTTGAGGGCACCACCAATCCGCGTCAGACTGCTTCTAATTGATGGACCAGACTCTTTTGAAAGGTGCAAGTCAATTCTATGAAAGGTTTGCTCGTATCCGATAAACACACATGATAGGAGGACGCTTGTAGGGATTTCAAAGGCTAGAACTTTAATTAAAAATATTAATAAAATGCTACAGAATTAATTTCATTTCATTACTGTGTAAATCCTTGTCATATCTCTTAGATCTTGGAAGAATCCGGATCTCTTCATCATTGAAAGTAGCCTTTAGATCGAAATAGTAGTCAGATTTCTCATAATCCTTCGATCCTACATGGTAAATAAGGTCTTTAAATCCAATGGACTTGCAGTTGAGGTCAATAGAGGGTCCAGGGACCTTTGGTTTGACCTCTTTTGGAGGGGGCTCGACTTCTGGTTCGAGTTTGGGCTTGCTAATCGGAGTTTTGGCCTTTGAAGAAGTGGAGGAATTGGCAGAATTCTCAAATGCTTTAATTTTTATGCTGATTTGTTTTTTGGAACTACTTGAGCTACCCTTCGCCTCACTTGCAATTGAATCTGGTGTGGAATTGGGAGATGATTGATCCAATTTGCGCATTTTTGCATTTTGAAATGGATCCGACTCAAATTCAAATGGTTTAGGAGGACGTCGTCTATAAATGGGTTCCTCTGAAGGTTTGTGACGAGGTTCTGATGCCGAAGAGGATGAAGAAGATGACAAGGGTGACCCTGGAGGAGGGAGTTCATAATCAGGTGTAGGTCTTGGTGGATTTTGAAATTGGATTCCAGCAGGGGGATTGGAATTTGTTTGATTTTGAGGGGTTGGTTCTTCTGTAAATTTATCTCCTCTTCGTCGATATAGGATTCCTCTCAATGCATCTGACATTCTAAAAAGCCCAAGGGTCAAAGGTGAAAGATGTTATTATAAATTAAAATCCTTTAATTATTGAGCTTACCTTGAGAGTTTAGAAATTAATAACTTTTGTCAAAATTAATTTGTTTTTATCTCGAATTCAAATATCCGCTTTGCCCGCTTATTCTATAAATATATAGACTTACTCAGGATCAGAAATAGCTTTTAAAAATAAAATTAAAATTATGAACTTTGACTTAACTTTTAGAATGCCATTATTTTCGATTCTTATTCGATTCTTGCTTGATTTGAGTTCTTTTTATTTAAAAATATTAATATGTCATTTAGCATTATAAGTCGGGCTGGATAAATGATTTCAATGTATTCTACAATAATTTAGATTAAACAATAGAATTTCTAAACGTTTTTCAAGAATATACATATCAATAGGTACCTAGTCATTTTAATTCAAATCGAATTATATAATAGGAAAATGCAAATATTACATAAGTTTAAAACTTTTAAAAGTACGATATTATTAATACCTACATATGTATATTCAATACATTTACAATTTACATGTAATGGTAAATTGAAAAATCTATTAATAAAATTTTTAAGATCTCTGATATATATTTATCCGTATAATAAATAATTAATTTCTCTTACTAGGAAGTCAAAGTATTGTACGTAGAGTGTAAATAAATAAAAACTGAGCTGGTTTGAGATTATGCAAAACAATTAGTCTTGATCTTGTTTAAACTTTTTCGTAGGAACATGCTCTTGAGTCGATTCATCCTGAGTCATATTATCTTGAATTTCTGGAGGTTTGACATCTCTTCCAATTTCTTTAAGGATATCATGATGAATGGATGAATCCCCGAATATATCGTGAAGGCATTTGATTTTACCCTTTCCGATTATGATATTAATTGAGATGAAGGAATCTGAAATAAAATGAAGATTTCAAGATTAGTAACTTTTAAATATCGATCATTTGAATTATTAAGTTATTAGAAATTCAAATACCTGGAAAGGGCTGAGCATTTTGAAAGGTATGCATCATCTCAAACATTTGAATCACATTGTCATATTCCCTGGGGGTAATTGTCATATTCAGGATCCGTCGAGATCTCTCCTGAGCGTTGACCAGCCTTGCATTTATCAGCGAACTCATTGGGAATTCGAATAAAAGTCCTAAAATTCAAATAAAAGTTTAAAAATTTAACATTAACAAATATAAGCATATTGTGGGCTAACTTGGTGGACCATGATGTGGATTAATAGTGACCTGGATCCCATCTTCATGCGAGATCCTGAGGAAATATCCGCTATCCATATCCTCTCGTGTATACTGATTCAATTGAAAAGCTCCACAATTTATAGAGTCAATTAGGCAGACAAAAATCCCCATTTTTTGGAGGTCCCTAGTCTTTTGACCAGGAACGGCTTGCATATTTGAAAAATAAGGAGTAGGAGTTTTAGACGGAATTTCCTTCGGAGGAGGAGGAATATTTTGAAGTAGGCATCTCACATTACAAGCAGAAAAGATTTGAGTATAAATCTCTGCAATTGATCTTTGAATTGGGTGGAAAAACAGGCGGAGGATTTGTGGTTTGTGACTTCTGAATGGCCCTTGAGTTTTTGCATTTAGGGGTGGAGATTGAAGATGAGAACAGACTTCCCTCACATAATTGCCATTTTTAAAAGAGATCTCCATTTGTTCATATTTTTCATCCTTATTTCCAAAAATTATACACTGACTAACCAATGAGAATGGTATTTGATAAAAATTGTTTTTATTTAGGATAAAGATGAACAATTGTCTGGCTCTTGAAATCACTATCTTCAGATCCTTGTTTGAACTTGTCCATGTGACATTCATACATTGGATATGTAGTGGGTATAGTGTCATTTCTTGTAAATGTAAATCCCCCGGAGGAGGTTGAAGGATTTGGCTTGAACTTTCACCACTCTCAGAATTTATATGCAAAGATCTATCTTGCGGAAATACTTTGTTGGTTCCCTTCCCCAAATCTTTAAAAGTTGTCTTTTCCCGAATTAAGCATTCAAATTGAGAGCGATATAGGGAAAGAATTTCCTCCAGTTTGTCCTTTGATAAGATTCTTTTTGGAGTAATTTGAAGGACATCAGTTGGAATTCCTATTAAAAATTTTTAATCATTTAACTTAAATCATAAGCTACGAGGTCGAGCAGAGATATAGTAAGAAATATTATACCAAATTTTAGTTTTCTAGACTCAGCACCCACATCCGTCAACCAGGCTTGAAGATTTGTTTGAACTTTAAAATCCTTGAGGGCTAGGTCAATCCGAGAGTATCTACCTGGGCCTTGTCCATAGGTTGTAGAGAATTTGATTACGGACGTGGGTAAGTCAAAGGAATATTCTGAAATGCAATTTATGATATAACAAATTAATTAAGATTTAAGACATTGTATTCAATAATTTGATTTACGTGTGAGGTCTTCTCCTTCATGTCCAACTCTAGGTAAAAATCGGATAAAATCCGGGAAGAAGCTCACTTTAATTTGATAAGATTCTGGAAATCTCCGGGATTGATCCACAAAGAAAAGTTCTCGGAAGCGAAGCGAGTTGCAAAATGTTTCTGGGTCGGAGATCTCACCAGGTTCACCAGGTTCGAGGTCAGCCTCGGCATCAGCTTGGTATGGGTCATATGCTTCGGAGGAGGTTGAACTTGAGGTAGGGGCTGCTGTGGAATTTAGTGGATTATTTGAAACAGGGCGACTGTAACTGACGTGAGATGTAGAAGATCCAGGCTGCTGATCATTGGGGAGTTGACCAAATTGACCTTGCCTGGGGTGGTATTCAGTAGTGACTTCTGAGGGTAATTTCGGGTCACCTAAATTAAAAATATTTAAATTATTTTGTGGCTTTTGATTCCTAGTTAAAAAGTATTCAATTTTTGTATTAAAATTAACCTCTCCGCCTGAATAATAGGCCTCTGTAGTACTCTGACATATTGAGCGATGTCAATAAATATGATTAACTACTTACTACTAAATACTATTAATTAAACTATTAATTAAAATTTTAATAAAAATAAATTGAAACATGTTTGGTTGAACTTCAACTTTGAATATAATTTTTGGCTACGAGAAAGTTCATATTTTAGTAATATATTGGGGCGATAAGCTAACCCTATATATATTCAAAGTTTCAAACCCCTAGCCTATATCCAATTATGTCAATTCTTTCAAAAGCAATTAAAAATTATTATGATTAATTAATAGGTAATATTTCAATTAGATATATACAGTAGATATGAGTATTTTGTGTAAAAATTAAAATTACAATCTAAACAATCAGTTACGCTTTAATTTGCAATGCAATACGCTTGCATTTTTTGGTGAATACAAAAACTTTAATCTTGAGTTTAATTCTTTAAAATTTTAA
Organism: Megalothorax incertus; assembly: GCA_036507255.1. Lineage (NCBI taxonomy): Eukaryota > Metazoa > Arthropoda > Collembola > Neelipleona > Neelidae > Megalothorax > Megalothorax incertus. The sequence goes on from JAAZTK010001158.1 coordinate 7,926, forward strand.
ATGCAACTTGGCTTATATACATACTAGTACAAAAATAATTAAACTTTAAAACATTAAATTTTATAAAGTTACCCTTTAATGAGTAATGTTATTGTAGATAACATAAATAATTAATAGTGAGATTTATTAATTGAACACTTCCTAATTCCTATCCTTCCCAAGCGGAAGCCCCATTGCATTGCTATTTTAAAATTTTTATTAGGATTTAGGACTAGCCATTCAGCACTTGTTCTTAGAATCTTCGAACTAGAGTTGGATCTTGTTTGAACTTTTTTCGAGGATTTTCATCTCGGTCTTTTAAAGCTGCAGAAATATCTCTGCCAATCTCTTTCAGGATATCAGGATGTATCATGTCATCTCCAAATAAATCGTGTAGATTTATAACTTTTTTCTTTCCAATATTCACATTGAACGAGATGAGTAAATCTATAAGTTTTACAAATCAAAACAGATTAAGATTTAGGAATTTACAATACATATTACAAAGTGAAATACATTCGAATATACAGATCTGTACCTGGAAGTTGTTGAGGATTTTGAATAGTATGCATCTTTTTCATTACTTGAATAACTTTATCATACTCGTCCTGGGAAATTGTCATATTGAGGATCCGCCGAGACTTCTTAGATTTAGGATGATTGACAAGGCTTGCATTTTTCACCGAGCTCATTGGGAATTCGAATAAAAGTCCTAAAATCCAACAAAAATTAAATTCATTATCAAATTACATATTGAAAGTATTATATTTATTAAATCTAGGGCTAACTTGATGGACTTTGATATGGTTTAATAGTCACTTGAATCCCCTCTTCAGGAGAAATCTTGAGGAAATATTCACTATTTGCATCTTCACGTTTGAGCTGAAATGATCCACAATTCACGGAAAATAAAAAGTTTGAAAATATCCTCATTTTTGGAAGATCTCTAATCTTTTGAAAATGCCTGGGATTTGCCATTTTATGAGCGGCTGAGGGAGTATTTTGTAAAGAGGATCTTATATTCGAAGTTGAAAAGATTCGAGAGAGAGACTCTGCTTTTTCGCTATTGATTGGTTGGAAGGACATGACGAACTTTGGCTGATGTGCTGAAAAAATACAAAATCGGTACAGTAAAGGTATTCAAAAGTAATTACAATAAATTAAAATAAAATTACTTTTGGGAATAGGTATTGCATTCAACATAGGGGATTTGAGTACGTTCATAATCTCCTTAAAAGTATAATTCCTATTGCGAAACATGAGCTCCAACTGCCCGTATTGTCCCACAGCCGTATATCCAGAGATCAAGCACTGACCGATTAGAGTGAATGGTATTTGATGTAAACCTATAAAAGCCAGATAATTAAAAGGTATAAATATATGAATATGATTTAATTCTAGAATCGATTAAGCCTTTAGCGTTTTGAATGAAAACATACTTTTTCCATTAAAGACCAAGTCAATCAATTGTCTCTCCTTTGAAACTTTTATCTTTAGTGGGCATTTGTTGTTCACCCATTTCACATTCATGCAAGTTATAGTTTGTGGATGAAGTATCATTTACATCAGAGCTATCCCCGGGAATTGAAGAAGCTGAAGGACCATTCTGAGACTCGAGTTTGGCTACGCTTGAAGTTGGACTTGGATTAGCCACTAATTTGGGAGGGCATGTTTGCATTTTTCGGACAATGCATTCGAATTGGGGGCGATAAAGGTTCAGAATTTCCTCCAGAATCTCCAGGTTCAATGGCTTTCTTAAAGTAATTTGTAGCACATCCTCAAACTCTAAAAATATAATCTTATTCAGTATTCATAATTTTACGATCTTTATTTTTTATTTTTTTTTACCAAATGGTGGCTTGATTCCGGATTGAGCACCAACTTTATTTAGCCAGGTTAGCAAAGAGTCCTGAATGGAATTGTCCAGGGCCAGGTCAATCCGAGTAAAATTGCCATCATATGCAAAGGACTTTGAGAATTTGATTGAGGACGTGGGTATGTCAATGGATGATTCTAGAGAATGGGGTATATCAGATTTTTTAAAAATGTTTATCAAATTGTTTCGAGATAATCTTACGAGTTAAATAAGACACTTCAAGTCGAATCAATTTGTCCAAAAATAAAACTTGGATTCCATCATTCATGGATTTATCCAAAAAAGTGAGGTCTCTAAACCGGATAGAGTTGCAAGATTTTTTCGATTTGATTTCGGAAACTTTAGGTTTGGGGTCAACTTGACCGACTACGTCAGCTTCAAATGGATCATATGGCTCGGTGGATATTGAAGATTCAGGTTGGTAGACATTGGGAGGGCAAGGTTGAGATTGCCTCGGCTGGAACTGAGGATTTGATTTTGGTGGTAGATTTTGTGGAAGATTTGGCTGAGGTCTTGGGAATCCAGGAGGTGGCTCAGAAGGTAAAAATGGGTCACCTGAAAAGTACCAAAAAAATGGAAATTAGTAGATCCTAGGATAAAATAAAAAGTAGGTATTATAATTGTTTTTGTAGGTTTAAAATTTAAATACAAGTTTATATGCAAAAATTATTAACCTCTCCGTCTAAATATTATGCCTCGGTATGTCTCTGACATTGTTTGGGATTTAGGCACTGTCCGGGTGTAAACAAATATGATTGATGAATTACATAATTTTAATTAACACGTGTTATACTTATTGGTTATTACTTATTACTTATTGTTATTGAAAAATAATTGTTCAATTAAATTTTTGCAATTTGTACTTCAAAAAGTTTCAAATTCAAATTCATATTTTTGATTTAATTTTCGGCACATTCCCGTTCGAATTATAGCATCTTTAAAGAGAACTGGGGCGATATGTTCTAAAATTTTTGTCCGGAATGGATAAATATTAAATAATATGCAATCTGCTGCTAAATTGCACGTGACACATTTAATTACGGATATTATAATAAATTAGAAATGACGATAAAAAATATAAAAGAAATGTTATCTCTAGCATATATTTGAACTTCAAAGCTGAGCTGATAATAAATTAATTAGAATTAGATACATATAATTATAATAGTAGGTTGCCTAATTATCTTATTGAATTATCACGGTTTTATCATAAAACTTTTATGAGCTTATATGAACTCATTTGTTCAAATATTGTACAAAACATACTCGTATATTCGTATAATACATATATTATTATTTGTCATCGGCCATCACTCATAGTCATCAATATCATATGGAAAATTAGTTCTAAAATGTCTAAATATATGATTTTCTCACTGCACTGTTCTAAGCGATATTTCTGATTCTGATTCCTGAATACTCACAAACTAATTTCCAAATTCAGGTGCATCATTTTTTGAAATAATTATTTGAAATGTCTCATCAGCCACCAACTTCTAACGTTTATGAAGCTCCACCTTCATATTTTGGTTAGTAAAAATATAAAATCTTTTATACAAACACATTTAAAATTATGATTTTTTTAAAGAGGCTCAGAATCAGCAAAATAATCCAAATTTTGAACCCCCTCCTCCGGGCTTTGTTCCTCCTCCAAACCAAAATCCAGTAATTCTTCAGCCGGTCCCTCAACAGGCCACCATCATTCACTATGTGACACGAGATACTGGAGACTGCCCAAGATGCAGGGTAATATTTAATATTCATAAATTATAAAAATATATTCCCAATTTTTTTAATGAATTTTTCAGTTTGGTGTCATCAATGGCCCATATTTTACTTTTTGCGGAGTTTGTCTCGGAATTTGCTTTTTTCCTCTTGGGTACCTTTATTTTTCGAATATTTTTTTATATTAAGAATATTATTTATAATTATTACTAATTAGGCTAATATGTTGCCTTTTGATGACGGAGAAACGATGCTCAAACTGCGGATACATCGCTGGATAAGCGCATGGTGATTTTTAAGGATTCTAGGCCTATTATTTTTTACCAATTACTATTTAATAAGTATTATCGATATAATTATAATAAGTAAATAAATTATCAAAAATAATTACAATAATAAATTATGTAATTAGATCCTAAAAGTATTTATCCTGATTTACCCAATTGTTTTTTTTTGCTCAGGCCTAAACATGTGCATATTTATCAAATAAATTATTTATTCCAAAAACAAAAAAGTAACAAAACTATTTTCATTTAATACATAATTAACTATTACTTAATCTTATTACTACTTATTATAGTTATATCAATCCTGAACAAAACTATTGTATCTTACGGAAATAATACATTTTTTTCTTCTACCGCTTATAAATTAATTCGCACATCACTAGCCTGTATATTTTAGCTCGCGGGATTTTTCTAAAATAGTCATAAGTAGTTTGAAGAAATTTATAATTGCCCTCGGCGTATTTCCACCTGATGTCAAGCTACAAGAGCAGACTGACCTTTGGGGAATTTCTCCCTTAATACTTGTACAATTGTAATCAGACTTGATGTCTGTGCAACAAAAATTAATACATCCCTCGACGGAAATGACACCTGGCGTCTCTTCGCGATTGATAAAAACCTTTGATGCATCCCCAAATTGAATAACATGGACAGCCCCCTCCATCGTTTTGTTCACTTTTCCAGGATTGGTCATTTTGGAATGAGCAAGAGTGAAATGTCGGTAGGCAAAGTACTTTTTAGGATATACTAGAGAAATATTGGGACCTCTCCATTGACCCCACATCAAAGATTCCCCAGAACTTTCAAGGGTATATGCCAACCAAAAATAGTAGCGAGTGACACAAGTTATTCCAATGAAATTCGCAATATTTGTGGCTAAATCAAGAGCATCCCCCATCTGGTTGTTTTCAAAGAAGGTTTCTCCATAAGTTGTCGATACTTCGCTCATCCAAACTGGCTCTTGAAAATATTCTGGATATTCTCTCAGGTCGTAATGGGCAGCAAGGAAATTTCTGTAATTTCATATTATTTGTTTGAATTTATCTATATATTTTTATTGGATATGGCTAATAAAATCTTACGGAGAAATGGGGTTTGTATCAATGGAATAAGTGTGCGTAAGCACTGTTTTGCATGCAGTGCAACCTTGTGGAAGCGTCTTTAAATTAGTAAAGTATAGCTTTGTCATCCAATAATGGGAATTTTCTGGACACCCGGAAATTTGTTCATCTTTTGAAAAATATTTTTATTATGAGCATTGCTATTGCACTTTGATATTTATTAAATTATATTTTACCATTGAATTGCATAACCATTTGACAAAGTTGGTTAGGACCCATCTGAAATATATTTAAAAATTTTTCAAATTTATTCAATTCGAAATACTAATTTTATATCATGTATTACAATACTTAAGTATTACATTCAAGTGCTCATAATTTGCCAAAATATTTTCAGGCTCGTTAACCTACATATTTATATGCAAATTAACAAAATAAATCATACAAAAACATCCGTATTAGTCAATAATAATTATTCTACCGGGGATATAAGCTCAATTTCCTGACCGAAATTTATTGAGATGAGATTTGTGATATTTTTCAGGTAGTAGTAATAATCTTGCTCAAGTCCGGGTATTAATTCGCTATATTTTAAAAGACAAAAATATATTTAAAATAATTAGATAAATAGAGATTAATTACTCAAGATGATTTTTCATATATAGGGGCGGACTCCAAACGGATGCAAATATTTTAAAATCTTGAGGGAGGTTTGTGAGAGCACGATGCAAGTCATTCCAGGGGCATGAAAATTGGTCACGGCACTACAATAGAAAGTTTATTAAAAACATGTAAATTTTTAATTTGTATACGCTTTCAGTACAGTGATATCATATTCATGGGGTTTGTTTGAAAAGCTTTGCTCAAATGATGTCCGAAAATGCCTGTAATTTAAAATTTCCAATAATTAAATTTTGAAGAATTTTGTACATTCTAGTATTTACCTGAGCTTGAGATCATAGTAGAGATTATGAATAACATTTTGAATTATTTCCCGATCCGGTGTCATATTGAAATGTGTCAAACCTCCCAGATGAATTCCAAATCCCTCAAAATTGTACTTACAACCATGATTTGCACTATTAGAAAACTGGATCCCAAAAAATAGCAGAAAAAGGAGAGCAAGAATCATTTTTCCCTATTAAAGATTCTTTCCGCTCTATAAATATCAGTTCATCTACAGATATCCATTGCTCGAATCAAATTCAAGATATCTACACTCACACAAGACATATGAGCTAAGAGGATAGGATATTTAATTTTAAATGTTTTTTGAAATGAAAAATGACAAATGAGAACTTTTTAAACAATGTGATATGCGTTGTGGGAATTGAGCAAATAACAATTAGAAATTGATTCTGGTCTGGGAGTTAATGTGTAAATATTATAAGATAACTTCAAGCTTTATTTATTTTGTCGGGCATTCAAAATGTTTGTAGATTAAATGCTTATAAATAGTCCTAGAGTATTTTTTTAATAGAAGAATATAATATCGCTGTGTACCTTTATGTATCTCGAGTGTACAACATGTTTTATGGATTCTGGGATTTGGTACCTTTCTCAATATAATACAATACAACTACGATTGTGCTATTCTAATAGTACAGAAATAAGCCATTTTGCATAATTTATAAAGTCGGTATTGATTATTGGTCTACTAAGGACAAGTTAATATTAATTTTATATCTATACGCAGTTCATATACCTATACATCGTAATATGTGACATATGTCTGCATGTGATCAAATCGTAATGTATTGTAGTTGATGCAGTTAAATGTTTGTACGCATTTATCGTAGATATCGTACTATGTAGGATAAAAAATTTTACTCGTAGAACGTATACGGATATTATATTTGGAATTCTTTGTATTGTATTGTATTAGTACTACCATAATATGTATCAAATAAGCTATATAACTGACTGAATCCAGTTGTATATTTATTTAGGCCCGATATACTACAAAGTATAAAAATTGAGTGAGAAAAATCCGAAAACTAATTGCTAAAAATGTATTTTTCCGATATTATAAAATATTATTCCCGATGTTTTTGCTGATATTATAATTATAGATAGTAATACATATTGTATTTTATAGTATTAACAAATACCTACATTGGAGTGGCCATATTGCAAGTCCAATACACTCCATAATCGCATCCTTTGCAAAGGAGTCCTGAGCACCCAATATGGCGATAGTCCCCCAAAATGATGGCCCTGTGACCCGGAGAGTTCATCCATAAATTTACAACTTGTTCACAATTTTGTGAACCAGCAGCTATAATTTCACCCGCTT
>JAAZTK010001159.1:0-15148 GCA_036507255.1 Megalothorax incertus
TGTTCCAAAATGGACAATAATATGGCCATTCCAAATATCATTAGAGAAAGTATGGATAAACCTTTCCAATTTGAAAAAAATTCTCGAAAATTCGTTCCAACTCATTTTTTGGCATTCGTATCGAAGAATAGTGAAGCAAATTTCCAAAATTGATATAATATATATGAGAAACAGGGTAAAAAAAATTTGCATTAATCCAGTTTGAATTACAAATGTAAACCCAAAGAAATATATTGCTTCTATTAGAGAGGGTTTGAAATTGGGATAAATCATCATATAAAGAGGCAAGATATATTTAAAGAATTGGAATAAATTGATGAATAAAACCAGAAATGATGCAAATACGCTGAATCTCTTAACTCGTTTAAGATGTTTTGTATATTCCAAAGGGTTAAGGGATATAAGTTCAACCAAAAGGTCATGTAGCTCATTCCAAAATTTGGCAATCTTATGCCGTCGTGTGAAATTAAGGACGGTTATGATTGCAAACGCATGATAATTTCCAGATCCGACCAAACTCCATGAAAAATTTTCAGTTGGGCTTGAAGTGAAAAGGGAATCAGAATACTCTGATCTGGTGAAGGTACTGATAAAAAATACCTGAATCAAACAATTGTAAAATGTTGGGATGAAAAGACCCAATGAAAGATACTTGAAGGTCAAATAGTTAGTTTTAGGATCATATCGGAAAGGAAAGTAACCAAATAACTGGAGAAAGCAAATTTGAATTCTGGTAGCATTGCCGATTTTTGCTTTTATATTTTGATGGGTTATTTGGAAAATCTGATCCTGCGTTTGTCTTAGGACTTGGATTTTGGTATTGGACATTTTCAAGTTTGAAATTTGTGACATTTTTTTTAAAAATTCTTTGAATTTGAACGTATTTCACCTATCTTTGAAAGTATTGTACTAGTAACTACTACTCAATAAAAAAAGTAATCTTTCGGTAAATTATGCAAATATAATCGTGTAAAAGTGGATTTTTCTTCCAATGCCACTATATAATTTTGTCATACTTATTATAAAATATTTGCAAATAATTATTTAATAAGTTGCCTAATGCCCACCCTTTAAACAATCATGGAAAGGAAAAAGCAAACAACCTGTTTGTTTAAAAATGTAGCAATTTACAATATTTCAAATTTAAGCGAGTCGTCAAATGCTAGAGGTTAAAAGAATTTTAAAAATATCTGTAGATAGACAAAATTATGTATATGCTATGCCCAACTACAACACATCCTTTACACATTTTTGATATTTTATTAAATTACATATTATTTATAAACAAGTTCTTATATAATCTGACCATTGCATAGGTACTACTAGTACTCTGTACATGTAAATTGAAGTGGAGTGACTTATGTTTATTTAAAAATATTGCGATATGAATTAAAATGTAATGAATCAATGATTCATGAATATGAATGATATTAAAGCATATTAATAATTTGTAGCATCCTGATTTCTAATTGAGCCAGAGTGAACAGATTGATTGATAGTACAATATTGTTGTACTTGTAGTACAATATACATTTATGCTTTAGATGTTAAATAAAAGTTATAATCTTAATTATTTTTAACAACCATAATATATAGCGCGAAAGTGTTTGAAGTGACAAATAGAATAATGTTGAGGAATGTTGTATATTTGATGCAGTAAAATGAGAGGAAATGAAGTCCAAAATATCGGAGGGATTTGAGTTCCCTCTGTACGTCAATCAGCCCCAAGTGCGTAGATCTATCAAGAATGATGGCCAGAATTTCCGAGGATAGAGCTCGGATTTTTGAAGCTTGATAAAAAAATAAGAAAAAAGTGCAAATGGTAAGTATCGAGTTCAAAGGGAAAATTGAATAAATAATTAGAGGGATTTTTCCATAAAGGAGAATGCAACACATATTGATGACAATAAGTACAGATACCGAGAGCCCCACAATTATTGAAACAAAATCTGTTCCAAAATCGTGATTAAATTTTAGGTTCATCATCCTGTGTGTTTTCCAAATTTTGAGGCAATCCCGGAAATCATTTTCGCATTGGATTTCTTTCGCCAATTTTCTATATATATTAATACAATAAATTTAATATGTAGATATCTTTTATTTTTTTAAATAATATTTTAAAATTTAAATGGGACACAACTTAATTTTTGGCTTACTTGATCGAATTGAGAGATTTGTTGGTGCATAATAAATATGTCTCCAAAAGCAGAAGTGAAATAACAGCCACAAAAAGACCGAAAGCAAACCAATAAGCTTGATAAATTCCGAGGAAAAAAAGTAGTAGATAATTTTCAGAGATATGCTTAAAATAGGAATAATAATAATTTGGAGAATCAGGGAATATAAAATAAATTATTAAGTAAGACATCGACAACCAAGTGATGTTTAAGCAAATTAATTTTGCCATTATTTCCAGGATATTAAAATTGGTAGAATTTTCTAAATAAATAGTGCATTAAAATTAAATATATAAATTTATCAACTAAAGAAATCAACAAATACCTTCAGCTTCCTCTGGGGTTTCAATTTTTTCCAATTCATTGAAAAGCTCAGGAATATTCCTGTAAAATTCTCGCATTTGTGCAACAACCAAAATCATGCAAGGTGGAACAATAGCAAAGAATATTATAAAAGGATTGGAGAATATTTCCGCCCCATTCCAAAATATTTGTATCAAATTATATAAGCCAAAAACCATTGAATGAAGGCATAACCGACGCCAGAATTTTATAGATTTTTGAGGAGCCAATTCAAGATTTCCTGAAGAATTTAATATGAATGGTAAAATTTTATATTTTGAAGTATAGCGAAGAAATGTGGGAAGAAATGAATGGAAATTTTTACTGAGCATTTTTAATGAAAGTTGAAAAATCTTTATTTTTATGATATTTCTTTAATATTTTAGCTTCTACAATATATAATCCATTTATTATATTTCTTAAAGAAAGCAACTGAGCTGCGGGGATATTGCAAAATTGAAAATATATAATTATTTTAATCATATATCCGTAATTTCTTGATGATAGGTAAATCGAAAATTCTAAAAAGGTTTAAAACTTAAATTATCAAAATATCAGGGCTCGATATTTAATGATCATTTAATAATACGATATTTACAAAAGATCAGGGTAAGAATTTATTTGATAATTGGGTTGGTACTTGGTATGTAATATTGTACTCGTATAATTATTAATTATTTAGTAGCAATATGCTTTCCATTATAGTCAATAATTCAATATACAATATCTAATTCTAGGCTTTACAAATAAATATATGTACCCATAATTAAAAATCCGTGAAATTATTTTAAATGTTGGATAAATATCTACGACGCTACGTGCGTAATATTATTTCTCAATAAGTCAACATCATACGTTACGAAAATTATATATCTCTATTTCGTACTAGTACCTAGTAGGTACTACCTACTAATACTTAGGAGGCTACTATATAATTTAGTTAAGACTTGGGGAACGGGTTTTTCAGTTTTTCTTTACATCAAATACTCATACGGTCATATTGTACTTATCTCTAAAGTTTTCCTAACCTGTAATGCCCTCACGGTATTTCGGATCTATCTAATTCTAGGTATTCATCTTCAAATTAAATGGGGATGCTAACGCAAAATATTTTAAACAGATTCTGATAAAGCATTAAATTATTAAAAGCATAATTTGGATTTAAAAGCATAATTAAATAAATCAAAAAAATGATAAAATTTTATAGTATTTTGTGATTTTTGGTCATAATTGGAGAAAAAATTCTATTTTTTTGCAATTTTGCCATTGATCATTGATCAATATCATAAATCATAATTCATAATAGACCAAAATTTGGGACTTTTAGACGTTCCAAAAGCATAATTTTAAGAAAAGTAAAAATAAAATTCTCTATTATACTTATTCGAAAATTCTCGATTATTTTGGGTCGACGCGATCGAAAAAAATGGCTGAAGATTTGAATTGAAATCTTATCGACGCGACGCGATGACTGGGAAATGGGGGGCATTTTGATACAAAAGTTCCGGAGATCCAAACACTTTCCCTATTCGCCATCTACTCACTCCCAAACTTTTATATTTTGGCTTTTGGATTTGTTTTGATTATAAAATTTTGCAATAATTTTTGCAAAATGTGGTTCGAAATTTTGCCAGCCTTTGGCATTATGACTGGAGCCTTGTACCTTGGAATGTGTTCGACCTTTTGGATGCCACAACTATTCCTTGGAAGGGTAAGAAATCTCATTTTAAATTGTTTTAAAAATCATGTCAAAATCTGCCCTCAATTTTTAATTTGCTAATTTATTTTTTAAATAGCAAAATTACCGAAGATTTGGAACTGCAGCTCGATTAAATTATTATCACCGAGATGAAAGGCTTGGTGGAGATTGGAATCCTTATGTTATGAGGGTATGGAGCCTCTAATTAATTATTTAAATCATGCTAAAAATTCAAGATCATTTCAATTTCTGATTCTAATTACCTATATTTTTTTAATTGCAGGGATTAGAAATGATTCCAGAAGAGGACGGGAAGAAGGAGTAACTGCCATAATCTGATAATTAGTACGTCAATTTAATCAATTCGTTCTGCAAACTCGTTAAAAAATATCTAGTGTTGGATTAGCGCATCTGAAATTGCTAATTTGTATATTAGATGTAATAAGTAGATAGTGCATTTAATTAATTAAGATATATATTTAAATAATTATTATTCAGATACTTAATTTGTCAAAAGTATACTGATATCGATCCTGAGAAGTGAGAATATTAATTATTAAAACGATTTAAAAATCTTAAAACGAGTCAATATTTTTGGTTCAGACTTGCAATAATTTTGTTTCAATTCAATATTTTTTATCGGATTTCACACCACAATTTTTTATTACTCTTTTAATTCATAGATTATCATTCATATGTAATTTACAATTAGTATTACTGGATTAATGGTATTATGTACAAAGTACAAGCTAATGCAACTCGTTCTCCTTTTTTTCAAGTAGGATATTTACAAAAGTTGAGAATTGGAAGAAGATTAGTCCTATAATTAAGTAATAGTACGATAGATCATTTTATAATTTATATACAAAATGCATATTCATCTTCGCATGATTCTTAGGTAAAGGTATCACATTTTCGGACGATATTCGCATAAATTAATTGAGTAAATTACCTAATATCCTCGTAATTTCTTAAATCGAGAGACGATTAATAACAATATAATACAATATTAGATGATTCGATTATATATAACGGACAATTTACAATTATGATATCAGATGGTATAGTTAATACTTTCAATGGAAGGTCATGGCCAGAGGATAGTTCTCAACTTGACCCTAAAACAAATTCTCCCTGGACAAATTTTTGACGACCCAGTCTGCGTATCTCCCTATTCGTGTAAACACCGCGTAATGTGTTGATGCACATTGCTTGGTGGACCTTGATTCCTCTGGTACACCGTAACTTACAAGCCCTTGTACATACCATCTACTTTGACCCCTTGACACAGCCCGGAAATACATTCCTCCTCCGCTATCTCCATTACATACTGCAGTACCATTTCTATACCCAGCGCAATAGGTTGTAGATCGGGTCATTGATGCGAAAAATTGGGGATGTGATTCTGAACAAGTTTGAGCTGAGACGACCGGAAGTTCTGTCATTCGAAGTTCTCCAGATAGAGAGCTATTCTCGGTAAGCCCCCATCCAATTACAGTACCAAAATTCCCTTGAGCCAATTGATATTCCTCGAGGAATGAATTTGATGCTTGAGGAAAGCAGGCAGGTCGGACATAAAAGCTTAATACAGCTATAAAAAATGGCCAGAATTTATTAAAATATCTGAAATCCTTTTAAAATCCTTACCTGGGGTATCTAGCGCCAGGATGGCAATGTCAGAATCCAGGACCAGATGATTAAAAGAGTCCTCAACAATGATTTTAGACACCCTACGCCGCTGAACGAATGGATCATTATCTGGAACATCTGTCGATCAGTCATTTAATTAGAAATATCGAGAAATAGCATAGGAGTCTCATATAATAAAACTTACGGAGAACTTGTTTCCCCATAAATATGACGAGGCTTGACACATTCCTCAAATACCCATTATGTGTGACACAATGTGCTAAATGTAAAGTACAAATTAACTATTATACAATATTAACACTTTTAAAATTAAGGAGGGTTACCCGAGGTCAAGATTGCCATTTCCGTGATTAGTGTACCTCCACAAATGTATTTCAGCTCATCTAGGATGGAGAAAAAAATTAATTAATTCCAAAAAGTTGAAAAAAACAAGTCTGGAAACGGTGTACTCGCTTTGTAATTCATTTCCCTAAACACTTTAGGGGGCATTGATCTTGTTGTAAGATTTAAAGAGTTCTGGAGGAACGAGAAGTGATTTTAAAGTTCTATAAAACAAGCTCACCTTCAATGTACACGTATAACCCGACATGCCACGGCTATATTTTAAGAGAGGGGAGAAAAAAAATTAATGAATTTTTCATTTAAATTGAATCAGCAGCTTTTTTACCCATTGACCTCTGCTTGTAGCCTGTCCATTTACAATGTAGGGGGTCTTTGGAGCTGTCAAGAAAAAAAGCTTCATAAATATAAAAAAGTTTGGTATTTATAATTGAATACCTTCTGATATACCACAGTCTGGAATGCATGTAAATTGGGAATACACATTTGGAGACCAAGATCCATCCTCTTTACACTTTTCATAAGCTATAGGTAAATCCCCAGAGGGTCTATAATATTTCCCGCAAGTAAATCGAGCTTCTACACCAGGTTTTTGTCTCTCTGAACAGGATTTGACCTCTAGATTCTTGGGGTCAATGCATTCTACGATGACGCCTCGGGTCGGATTAAGAGCTGGGCATCGGATTTTGTAATCTTTAGGGATTAAGCTTGCAATTCCATATCTGACATCCAATCCTTAGTGAAAATCATAGAAAAAAAGATTTTTAATTAATTTGATCGATTTTTTAATAAATAAAAGCTTACTCATGTCACAAACTGGCGGAGGAGATGACCACTTCCCTTTTTTGCATGCTATTGTCGGTGGTCCATTGATGGAGAACCCAGCGTCGCAATCATACTCGACGAGGACACCTTGTGGCACCAAATTTACCCCCTTTTTGCAATAATTTGCTTCTGGATTTGCCCTAAGAAGTTATTTGAACAATTGATTCTACAATTTTAGGTTATTTTAAGCTAGAAGGGTACCTGCAAGATGTAATAATAGCTTGAGAATTTGCAGGAATTGGCGGAAGTACGCAACTATGCATAATTAGGACATGAGTAGTAGATGTGGCATTATTGAAATTAATTCCAGCAAGATCCAGTTTATTAGAGGGCTGCGTAGATGTAGTACTACTACTAGCAGATGACAATGACCATTTAGGTATGCTCATCATTATTTTAGGGGACGAAGAGGATGGACTCCTGAGGAGGTCTCGAGGCTTGTTGTTCGACTCTTGAGTTGGGGTAGTTTGTAGGAAGTTGGTCGTTTCTGTAATCTCTGATGTCCGTGATTGGAGGGGGAATTCTGCTATTGAGACAGGTCCACGCTGACGTTTCTCGTTTGTCTTAATCCGACCACCTTCTTCATCCTCATCCTCATCATCGTGATAACGGGAGGTAGCCAACCAAAGTGAGAGCCTCTTTGCCTAATTGAGGCGATATGTGAAATTGGAAAAATTGGAATTTTAACGAAATCTAGATTTATTGGCGTACCTGTGTAATGAGACAAAGCTCTGGAACCTGAATGGAAATCGTAATTTAAAAGGCATCTTTAAAAATTGCAAATTCCAGTTACTGACCTCGTCACTTCCATCAGAACAGTGGCGCCACCCATCGCAAATTTTGCCCATCGGGATGCATCCTCCATACTTGCATCTGGATTCAAAATATTTTGGGATTTTTTAAAGCGTTAAATAATATAATTTCTAACCGAAACTCGTTGGGTCCACATGATCGTTTCCCGCAAACTTCCACCGTTTCATCTGGGTTAAAAATAGGAATTATCATTAGATTCAGGAAATCATACAACAACGCCATCTAGGGATTTTGACTTACCGCTTCCATCAGGACAGCTAACTTTGCCATCTATTTATTTAAAATACAGATATTAGAACCTTCTGAATTTTATAAATCATCAATTTAGCTAATTATGGGTAATGTAACTAATTAGGGGTTTTTTTAAAATAATTAAATACCGCAAACTCTGGAATCTTTTATGCAAGCCCCATATTTGCACCGGAATTGGCCAGGAAGGCATGAATTTGCTCCGCAAATATGCTCACCTAATAAATTTATTTCCTGAATCAAATCTGTTAACTCTTAAAATACACACTCACTCTCATCGCTTCCATCTATAATTAATTGCGGAAAAAATTATTAAATTGCAATTGGCAAAATATATATTATTGCAATAGTACAAAGCATACCTATGCAATTTATAGAGCCATCACAAACTGTAAAAAATTAATACAATATAAGATTTAGTTTAATCCAGTTTATTCCTGTTTCTTTTGATAAATTATAGGAAAAAATCATCTTCTGGAATTTTAAGTAGGTACCTCTTGATAATGGAATGCATCCCTATAAAAATGGCATATAAAAAAATCTTTAAAACTACTTTTCGATGTAATCGAATTTATTGCAAATTATACCCCATAATGGCAGCTGAATACTCCTGATTTCTTTAGACCGGATCTAAAGTTGCACGTGTACAAAGAAAAAAGTTATAAATTTATTGACCTTAAGCTTATTAAGCCCGTAAGAAACATGATATACAATTCGTCCTTTTTAACCTTGATTTAATAGCTTAATATCAAAATTGTTTTTGCTAAACGAGCTTTTCAAGAGGGGTGCAATTATGTTTATAATTTAGAGTGAGTTGATTAGGGGGTTTAGGTTAAAAGGCGATCAAGAGCGAGGAGGAGTCGTCAATTAGATCGAGAAAAATAAACTTTTTGAGGTTTCATGCGTCATTTAACTCTATACTACGATGATTGTTCACAATATATTCGTACATACTACATACTCGTACACCACTAATTTACAATCTTGTAATTACATAGATATTTACAAAATTACTATTCCATTAAAACTAATACCGAGTCTCAACAAAAATGATGTGGGTCATGTCTAGGGTTTCATGTTGATATCATTGGATTTAATTCCGGGACCAAAAGACACAAATTTGGATTTCCCAAATGCAAATTTGTTGACAATTGAAGTCAATGC
This sequence comes from Megalothorax incertus, assembly GCA_036507255.1. Classification (NCBI taxonomy): domain Eukaryota; kingdom Metazoa; phylum Arthropoda; class Collembola; order Neelipleona; family Neelidae; genus Megalothorax; species Megalothorax incertus. The sequence goes on from JAAZTK010001159.1 coordinate 9,259, forward strand.
TCGATTTTTTTTGTCAAGAATGACACAAGTGATGCAAATTTGAGGATATAATGACGTCTATATAAGAATGTGGATATAAAGATCGATGGTCAACAATGATTTACTTGGGCATATATGTTAATTGAATACAAAATCTGAAAACTTGATTTCTAATCAAATTCGCTCATCACTCGCACACGCATCTTTTGGCCCTTTGGGTTTTTTTCCCTCAATCTCAAACTAGTTTATGCCAGTTTGGATTTCAATTAGGTTTGATTTAAGCAAAAGTAATACTACGAGTATATCATTGGATTCTTGGGATTTGGATATTTACGAGTCTACGCGTTGACAGCGATCTAAGAACATTAACATTAATATAATACTATTGCAATACTAGGTACTACTACATGAATAGCCAGGTACCTGATAGCAAGTTCCTTTGAGGTACATTTAATTGAAATGCAAATTAGTTGCACAGAAATGGTCAAGGGTGACTGGCCAAGTTCTGGGTACGGATTTTTTTAAAGGAGATGACATCAAACTCATAATGTAGTACTAGCTACATATTGTATCTATTACTGCGATAAATGAATTTATAGTTTCAACTTCTACAATACAAATAAAATTCCCCCTTATAAGTAATACACTAAAAGAAAAGGAACTCCAATAATTATAAATTATTATCCCAGCATATGCAATATTTATATTATTTATATGACATTTCCTTGTTTAGAGCTCAAGTTCAACTGATATAAATCTATTACGAGTATGCTATAGGAGAACTGGAATACTTTTAGTTTTAAAATTGGGTACCCTACAATAATACACAAGAAATTGGCTCTCGAGTGCATCCGGAATCCTTGGCCATGTCTTGCCTGAATTCGTTGAGATATTTATAGGATGGGCTCTTAATTAGTTAATTAGTAAAGTTATACTACGTTACAATATGAGTCATAAATTCTACACATCGTACATTAATTATTATCTAAATTTTAAGTCTGAAATGCGAATCTGTGTTTTCTATAATATATTGGGGAAATTTAGAAACAAAGGCTTTTTACCCAATGCATTTTATTGTGTTAAGTATTTCCAGACCGTAATAATTAAAGTTTGGCTTTTCAAGCTTTGCACCCGTTGATTAAAAGGATTTAATTTTGGTTAAGGGATCTCACCGTCTGACGCAGTGTACTAGATAATTATGATTAAACTCCGTAATGGATATGGAATTTTAGGCTATTGCTTAGATCAAATAGAATATGCCTATTAAATTTCCTAGTGTAGAATTAATTCTAATTGCCAATATTAATTCCTAGCTCTGCCTTATAAGAATCATTTAGGGTTAACGAATCCTAAGTTATGAACTTATGATATCAATATCATATATCGTACTGTCTTAAATGCACACTCTTTTAAAATTTAAATCGTTTCAAGAAATATTTATATTTTATATGCAGGCATCACACGTAAAATACAGATAATCATACTAGTGCAATGAATAGAATAAATATCAGTTTACAATAAAGATGGAAAAAATTCCCATGAATTTAATCATAAATGCCCTTGCCTTATCATTAGCCTAAAGACTCTTCAAACTCTTAAAAAGGATGTGCATTGTTTCAAGAGCCAATTATTAACTTTTAACTATCGGATTAACAAAGCGATATGAATTTGCAGATAATTTCTAAGAGGAAATATGAGAAATATTCAAAACTCCATGTTTATCTAATGCTGATAAAGCTAAGGATAAGCTATCCGTATTCCATGATGCGGAATCTGTATATATATATTTTTCATTTTACTTACTTTGATACAAAGCCACATAAAGTCCTTCGGTATTTGGGAGAGCCTAATTAAAAGCATTTAATTTTGAAAATTAATATGTATTATGTAATGATTTTATTGACAGACTTACAAATTATATCATTTTCATCTAGACCATCTTCACAATCTCTGATCCCATCACAAACTTTCTCTTTTTTGACACAAAATCCACTGCTTTGACATCTCAATTCACCCGCAGAGCAGGTCCCCAAACTACCCTCGGAGGAACCTATAAAAATAAATATTTTCAATAATAATTAAGCGTTTTTCTACATGATCATTATTTGTATTTACGAGGTGTTAGATAGGTACTCTTGAAGTGCCTTTAAATGGCTTCACATAGTAAAATTATGAGTTATATAAGTATAACCTATAAGCATTTTTCCAGGAATTCCAGCAATTATTCAAGCACGAATTCATACGAAGAAAATTATACCTACGGATATGTAGGATAAATGATAGTATACGCATATGAATTTTGCATTTCAAAAATCTGACAGGTTGGCAAAAAGCGATACTTCAAGGATACTTTAACCTTAAATTAATCTTGAGATTTAATATCCACCTTTCTCGTAAAAACAACCCTAATTACATTTGACTACTTGCAAACAGATTTGTAATATTCCACTTCACACTTATTTATCCCTTTAATTTGACTCTCAAATAAAAGCTTTTTCCGATAATTGTACGAGTATACAAACCAAGCTAAACGAGAGTAAAAAGATAATGATAAAGTCAACTTACCGAGATTTGTAGCAAAAACCCCCAATAGGAAGATTGCAATATCTTTCCTCATATCTTTTTTCGCCCAACTCCTTAATAAATTTAATATTTATGGCAAATAGATATCAAAATCGTTGCAAACACAATAGAATCCTTTTAATAAATTGCCGACCAAGTCATTTCACAATATTTTGAGGAATCTAAAATTCGAATAGAGTTTTAGAACTTAATCCGCCGAATATATGCAAGCTTTATCGCGAAATCTCAATTATTCTAAAAATCTTTAATCCCCCCAATTGGCAATTTGGAATGGAAATATGTATATTATATACTCACGAACAGTCTAATGGATTAAATTATTGTTTAATGCCAATGGCAAGTTAATATAATAGTTCACACAGAAAGCAAAAAGCCGACTGAGGGAATCCGTGCAAAAGTTTGCCAACAAAACTCAAGTTTACAACCCTATCTTGACGCAGTCTGAAGGAGTTAACAGGTCTTCTCATTGGGATTCACACTTGGAACTACGATACTACAATTTAGTAGTAATAGGTAGCATATCTGGAAAATGTAAGGAGAAAAAGTGGTCACGCTACTTTTCTCCCCAAATTATAATAGTAAATTCAGAGCTATAAATTTGATGTAGTAGATATTAAGAAATATCAAATATCGCAGAATCCACAAAATTCATCAACGCGTAACGATATCCAGAAAGTAGATACACTTTTACACTTGTTTTGACGCGATTTAGGAATGTTCACACTCGACTCATAATACATTAATAAGCTTATACAACATCTTCTGACATGGGGTATAATATATAATATGTAAGTAATCATTAGACAAGATAATTATTAGGTACGGAATCTATTTCTTTTAGCTTAATCAAAGTGAATGGCAATTAGCTTGACTTTCCTTTGATCTCTAATTTCAATTTCCTCATGATGAACGCTTTAAATTATTGCAATGCAATACAATATTTGTTATAGCATAATTCTTGCAAATTACCCTAAAATGAATACTTTTTCGTTTCTAATTTAAGTCCTTTTCCAATTTCCCAAATTAATTAAGATTTAAGACCCTCCTCCATCTTATAGTTATCACTACCTTTATAATGAATTTAGAATTAGATTTTTCATTATTCCTAAATACCTAGAGCTAATATCTACGGATATAAAACTAGTATTCTATGCCCATTTGTATTTTGTAAATGTCTAATTATAAACCCAAGTACCTACTTGATACTTCCAGACTCCTCAGTACTACTAATAATACGATATCTTTTGGCTTACCCCTTTAGTACCTACCTTAAGTTCCACCATTTTGTTATGTATTTATAGGTCATTAACCTGGGCCGGGAGAGAAAAAGGGTTAAATGCATGCATTTCCAACATTTCCAACGTTGGGATCGCAATTCATTTTAATTTGAAGAATTTTTAATATTTTAAAATTTAAATGTGTACTCCGCCAAGAGGAGAGGAGGAGGGGGAGGAGCAGATTCGGCGTCAAAGGTAATATTTAATATAATATATTGTATATATGTATATATATTATAGTGACATTGATATTGATGACTCAAAAGCCTTCATTGCATTGTAGAGTTTGAAAATTTGATTGTAATCATCGAAAAATGTATTAGAATATTTTTATATTTTAAAGAATGCATATACGAATACATGGCCAAATCTTTTCGAGTTTCCAATTCAAATGGGGAATTTGGATTCCGAAGATAACAAATTATCATTTTCCACTATTTAAGTTTAAAACTTTGCATTTTAAAATCATTTGAATCCTATAACTCCTCAATTAGACTAATCTGACCTTGTAGTTGGTGAGTAATTTTTGAAGGGACATTCCACTCATTGCGTATTCATTCAGACTGCCACTCCATTGCTTATTATAAGTTTATAAAGTTTTTTCAACAATGTCTCAAGAAGGTCAAAACTTTCTAGTGCAATTGGTGGAAAAGAGTAATTTATATATTTATATTTTATATATATCAAACCATTTCATTTTAACAAAAATTCAATAAATCCTACAATTTAAATGTTGATATATATTAATATATTATGTATTTATTTAATTTCAGCTTACAGAGTATAGCTGCGAGTTTGGCGACGCTCACCAATTCCGTCACAAGGATTGAAACCCTTCTGGTTGAAGTAGCAAAACACTTAAGTAAGTGCCTTAATTTATATTCATGATCTGATGTTAACGATATAGGTATCTGTATTAATTTTAAACTTTTGGTTTATTATCTCCAGACATTTCACCAACCAAAATTCCACCAAAATCGAAGCCAAATTTTGAAGATGATGATCCGCGGCGTATCAACGATTCGGAAGCAACAGCCCCGGAATGAAAATTCATGAATCAACCCGTTAAAAAATTCCTTCCAATCTATATGCTTTTTCTCAATAAAAATGAATGTAAAAGAATAATGAAAGAAATAAAATAATAATGAATGAAAAGTATGCAAGGTGTTGTTTTGAAATTGATCTATTTATTTAAAATTTGAAAATTTGAAGTATATATTAGATGTTTAGGATATTAATTTAATATATTGTAGATAGCCTTTTAATTTAGAATATAAATATTAAAGACTTTAGAGAATTTAGATTTTAGAGTCCCTCGAGTCTACTTGTTATAAATGATTTGAAGATAAAAATGGAGAGGGAATTATACAAAGAAATAAAACTTGGCTTATCAAATTACTACAAACTAGTAAATTCACGAATATCTTAAATGCACAAATTTTCATACTTTTATCCCCTTTTATCATACTTTAGAGATTTTATTTTGTATAAATACGAACTAGGTATCTTATTAGAATCGTACCTACTTATATTATCAAAAAAGATACATTTATAGTATAATTTATGCCTATTGTATTAATTATTCAAATTTATTAAACAGATATTGCTTAAATAATGTAATACTAATCAAATTATTAAATACCTAATCTATATGTAGGATATATTAAATATATCGTACATATTACTTACTGATACATGTATGTATTAAATAAAAGGTAGTGAGTGAAAAAAATCCAAAATGGTAAGGGGTTTATTTTAACAAATTGAAATATCTTATAGAAAATAGTCTGGCTGCGGCTTTTTGGAAGGAATTCCTGAAAAAATGAAACGTTTTAAATGAAGTAGTGCATTTCATATGAATATAAGTAGATTTACCTCGATTCTCTTGAGGAGCAGCTTCAAAAATGATAAACTCTTGATGAAGATTCTCGTCTAGCTCTAATATTGCCGCTACATTTCCACATCTAGGTTAAAAAGACATTGTAAATTAAATATACTCATTCTTAACGCAAAAACGAAGTATTTATTTCAAATTACCTATAGCAGTAATT
>JAAZTK010001160.1:0-15147 GCA_036507255.1 Megalothorax incertus
ATCCGGAATGATAAAGATTTATTCAATTTGCGTACTTCGTTCAGGGCAGTTTTCCTATGTGGTGAAAGTAGCATTCCTCCAACATGTTGCAAGCTCTAAATCAATTGCAGATTAAATTAAGAGTCAAATTACTAATCCTAAATCAAATTACATTGAATTTTTGAAGTCGGAGGAGCACTTGAACAATATTTCCTGGAACTAACTCCCATCTGTTGAAATACCCAATTGATGAGTAGATTAAAATTGGCACTGCAAAGGGTCCAGGCCGCCGAGGGTCTTCAAAATCAAACCAGCCAAGAGGTAGAGCAGTTTCGGAATGAAATGCAAGTGTCACTGCATCAGTATCAGGCTCTGAATTAATTAGAGGGTCTTTCCGCAATCGGGTTAGGGTCAGATCTTGCGTAGATCCAATCTCCCTCAGTAAAGATAGAGTCCCCTCCTCATCAAGGTCCGTTCCTCCACCTAAGGGTACTTCAGCTTTTATTGAATAACCTTTTTCTCGATTCCAAGCAGCCAGAGATAGGATCATTTCCGCCCAAAGCCAACCTAAAACCAAAATTAAGGCTTTAAATCACCTTAAAATCGCAAATTTACCCTTTCTTGAAGCGGAAAGTAGCGGAATATGAGCAGGGAATCGCTCGTCCATCATAATTCTCGACACTGCAGCTGCACACCTTGATGCCTCGACCCGGAAATTGTCTTGATCTCGAATTTGATCGAGGAAATGGCAATTTACTCTTGAAATCCGGTGTAATTCCTCAAGATATGCCCTCGCTTTCGAAGAAAGGCGGCCAACTCCGGAGTTTCTTAACTGCCAAAGCCATTCCAGGAGTCTTCGACTCGCTGCAAGCTCAGCCGGTTCCATTTGGAAGGCAGGATCGACCTCCTCCTCTGGTGTTAAATGTCTTTTACACTCGTCAGTCCCTCCTCCAGTTATTCGGAAGCTCAATTTTGATTTGAGGTCACTCGTACTGAAACTCTGGGTCCTTCTCCGTCCAATCCCCTTAACTTTCTCTCCAGGAAATGTCATATTCGAACGCATTTGATATAATACTAGGCGGAGGATGTCCCCGCTCATCTCCCAAGATGGTACAGGGTCCCTTGGACCGTGACCTGACCCAAATCGGACCTCTGAAAGGAGGAGTGGCGAACATTTGCAGATTTTAGCAATTATAAGGGCAATGTATTGGAGCTGCCGAGGGCTAAAGGAATGAGGACAGATGAATTTGGTATAAGATGCCTCCCCCATTACCCTAGTCCAAACGGCGATAAGCTCTGATTGAGATTCAAGTACTCTTTCCTCTTTTTCAAGGTCAAGGAGGTCAATTTCATTCTCTGGAATTAGGTTTTCCTTGAAAAATGCCAGGATCTCGTGATAAATAGCTAGAATTTGGCTTCCAGAACCTCCATTTTGCTCGGTTATGCCATTTGAAGTACCCTGGGGCTCTGAGGGCCCTTGATCCGTGTCAAACTCCGACCTACGGCGTGTTATAGAAGAGATTGTGACGGATAAAGAGGCGTTGGAGCTCCTCCGCCTCCTTCCTGGGAGACTTCCTCCAATTTTTGAGAGGAAGCTTGCTCCAATTGACCTGGACTTGACGACTTTTGACCCCTGGCCCTGTGGAGAAAGGTCAAACCCTTCAAAAGGGTTCCTTGTACCTGCTGCAACACGCTTCCTTAAAGATTCCAAATTCTCAAACTCAAATCCGTTGAATTCATCTTCATTTTCAAACTCCACAGCTGAAATGACTTGACTTTCAGACTCAAATAGACCCTCAGGAAGCCCTTCAAGGTCATCATCTTGTCTACGAGCTCTCCAGATCCCCCTAAGTAGATTCCCTTTAGTGAAATAATGGGCGTGAAATCCTTTTTCATAAGAATCCAAAGTGGAGGCGATCAGAGTACAGAGACGCTGACTCAAAAGCAAAGGACGCCACTCTTCAATACGGGGAATCCGCTCTATCTCATGTAGAAATGCCGAAACTACAAAATCCATCGGAAGTGACCCTTCTCTGATTTCTTTTAAAGCTGTTTCCGGCAGCGCTTTGAAAATATCGTAGATTCCAGCCGGATTTAACGCAAATCCAGCGAATAGTTTAAGTACTCTCGCTGGGGCTGACCTTGGTTGATAAATGGATATTAAATGGGATTCAGAAGGCCAAGTTTGAAGGGCCCAGAGGGTATCAAACCCGGTAGGGGTCAGGAGATATCCCTTGGCCAGGGATTCCGCAATGTCAAGAACCCCCGGATGAAAAAGTGGGACCCGCTCCAGTAGATTTCCCGTTATCCTTGAAGATCCCCTTTCCGAATAAACGCAAGGTCGAATTTTAACCTCGGTACCCTCAAGGGACACCGAGATGTAAGCCCTTCCTTCCTCTATCTTCATTCCGCAAGCCCTCAATCGCGATTTATTCACAGGGACTTCAGATTGTGAGAGTTTAAACATTTTCCGCACTTCCGGATTGAATTTCACGTCAGGTATGAGGTGTGAGCCCAGCATTTGGACACGACCCCTCGATTCCCCAATGGCCTTTTGACATTTGGCGTCCTCAAAAACTTCAGCAAAGGCTCCAGCAAAGCGTTTAAAAATTTCCAAACTGGAAAATAGGGCAAAATTGGAATTTTTACGAGGTTTTTAGAGAAAAATATGTTACAGGTACCTTCGATATGCCTGTCTCTCAGTCAGGAGCCCTTCAAAACTTCTCGGGGGAGTTCCTGACTCAGGGCCCTTGAAATAAATTTCAGTTTGCCCAAAATGGGCGGGTCCTTCGGCGGATTTGCGTCCATCCCGAGGTCTGAGGGTGAATCCAAGATTATTAAGAAGCACCCCATACTCGTTCGTGTTGGCAAATGGGCCCTTAAAAATTAGAAAAAGGTCATATAGACTTGCAAATTAATTACACGAGCTTACAAGGTAGGTTGGAAGCCTCCGGAGTATGAAATTTGCCGAGAGGAGGTGGTCCTCAGCGGAAATTCGCTCGATAACACGGACCAGGAGGTGTTCGATGATGTTGAGATTGTCTAGGGATGTGGGGGAGCCTTCAAGGGCTCTCTCCACGAATAGGAATGTCTCATTCCCCTGGATTTGAGGCTGGGACATTGCAATTCCGAGCAATAGTTGGAATTATACTGAATTGGAGCTACATTTTCATGAAACCCAATCCCTCGAATATTGTAGGATCATCCAACCGAGGAGAACTCGAGGATATGACATGACTGCAGAGGATCGAAACACAATGCTTACAGTTGCCGATGCTCGAAAAAAATTTACGAGCTCGAAAAAAGCTTTAAAAGTGTAAAATGACCGCGTTCCAAACTCAAAGGCATCCCCGATTGATTGATGAAGGAATGGGGGATTTAAATTACAAATAAACATATTTATCTTATCATTTTGCCTTGATCCTGAATAGATTGCAATAAGGAGAGTTAAAGTTGGCCGCTTAATTGAGTACGGATATAACTTAGCGAGTTCCCAGCTAAAGCTCTAATTGCATTTCTGATTAGAATATCAGTGTACGATATGCTTAAAATGGAGGTTAATTTAGATGATGTTTGGATTTTGATTTTGATTAAAATGCAATGAGATTCTCCCTTGACTTTGATGGAGGACAGATTGGATGTAAAGCAGATTTTGATGGGGGAACATCCGGAGGAAGTCCACGAAGACCCACCTCCTTTTGTTTGGCCCATCCAAAATGCATATTGTATTTTTAAATGTGTATATGGATGGATGCAATATACTTTAGAATCATATTTCAGGAATGTTTACCCTTTTAACCCTATACGAGAACCTAACGCATCAATATGCATAACTAACTCAATTCTAGATTCCGATACATGAGATTTAGATAGCTTTAAATTTAGATCTGGAATGATTTTAAATTTTAAAATGCAATTCACGTTTGTCCAAAATAAAGGTGTTTATTGTGTTCCGGAATCTCTATAATTGTATTTATTTACATTAAATTTGGGGGCAATGCATTTGACTTATAGTTACTTATAAATCATAATCGTAAACCTATTTATTTTACATTCATTGCATTGTACTCGTATATGTATTATCTCTAGTTTACTTACATACATCTGTATATTTTACCGGATGTCATTTTTATAAAAACTCTATGATTCGGCTAGATATATTGGTTATTTACATTTTACATGTATGTCTTTATATTAAAGATAGATAAATCTGGTATTTTATGGGTGCTTCTAACCTGCTTTATTCTATTTGTACAATATACGGCTATAGGCTATTATTGAGCTTCATAAAAAGCCTCAATTCCAAACTTTTAAAGCTAAATTAGTTCATGAAATATATTAAACCTTATATTTATGGAATTATATTTTTGGAAGTGCCCTATAAATATCGTATATAATTTACATTGACATACTTATAAGTATTAAGTTGTAATATACCTAGAGTTATCTGTAATTTCATATATTATGAATTTTTACCGATTTTGTCAATTTCTTGCCGCATTTCTATATTTGCCCCTTAACTATTGTAACTGTAATATTGGCACGAGTTATTGCAATTTCCATTATGTTTTTTCAATCCCACTAGGCATTATTTCTCCCAGAAATCCTCCAATATTAAAAAATGCATGCATAATGAAAAAAATGAAATAAAAAGAGCAGATGTAAATGTAAAAAGATATGTTGGTTTTAATTACAAAAAACACAAAAAAAACTTTACAAAAATGAGTATGCTGAGTAGGTACACGGGAAATCATAAAAATGGCATTATAAACAGTAGTTAAATAATAATACTGTCAAACATAAGAGTTAAATAAAGAGAGCTGCATTACAAGTTTTAATAAAGCTAGTTGCCTACAAATTCTTAAATTTAAATTGTACAAAATGATGAGTTGAATATTACATTATAATAATCCATTTATATTAACAATTAACCTATCTACTTTCTAATTAGGTAAGATTTTACAGGTGTGAGTTTTGTTACAATTAATATTATTATAAAGTCAGTCCTTTGTGAATCTCTTTTGGGTTCACCTAAATACATGTAAATTGCATATCCTTCGACGTGTAAATATACATTAATTACATTCACAACTTTTGTCCATAAATGTAAAATACCCCACCCTCTCATACGATATATTTTGGCCACAAATAAATCAAACATAATACTATTGTACAAGTATAGGAGTAGGGTGATTATTGCATTTCTTTTTAACACAAATTAAAAGTCTATTCAAGTCTCTTGTGAAATTAAAGGGAGTATATATCCGTAAATAATTGTGCAATTAGAAAGCTAAGATTAAAAAATACAAATAATATCATAATATGAATTTACAGGTTCATAATTCATATAATACATATTGGTTGGCTCAGCTTTGCATTGTTGTACTGCATGATAATTACAAAATTAGAATTAAAACTAAATATTACAAATACTCGTATTCAGATTAATACTTTACATTGCTTCAGGGTGTGCTGAAATACTTGAAAATATTATCTATTCACTACGTCGGTATAAAGTTAATACCTATATGTCACTACGTCGGTACAAAGATTTATAATAATACAAAATAAATTGTAAATTAAATACTTTTAAATAATAAAACTGCACAGTTTCTTTGCGACATCGGTTTCGTTATTTTTTTAGGTTTGAGGTCAAAGGTCAAACGTAGAGTAATATAATTATTTGTGATTTACTTGCTATTCTGCCTTAAAATTATCGTTTTTTAAACATTTAGGAAAACTTGGGTTTTAAAGCAATCTCAAGACTGTTTCTTTTCAAATCTCATCTACGTTTAATTAAAATTCTATTTACAAATTCTAACTTATCTATAATTCCTTAAATTTTAATGACACGGCTTCTTTTTTGTCATATGATTAATTTCAATTATTTGCAAATATATCTTTGATCTGTACAATCTCTGCTAGGTCAAAGTCTGTAATTTTGTCATGTTCAAAAATATTTAAATATCTGAAAAATCTGAAAGTTAATTTTTTGGAGGGTTTAAAAAAACTTATTCTGAAACAAATGGGAATTCTAAATATTTTTAAATTCATTTAAATTCATTTGCAATATAAATAGGAAGTAAGTTAGCTGGAAGAATGGCTATAATCTAAAGATTAGCATTTGTGGAGAGTATTTTCAAGTGTTTTCTTTTTGGGAAGAGTATTCCAACCATGTCCAGACGCTACGAAGTCCTTGGTGTAACTTATTACATAAATGCGACGTTTCTTCAATAAATAGAGAGATTTGTATTGTGTGAGTGTGACCTATGCCCTTTCTTCGGTCTCTTTTCCAGCCCCTTCACTTCCAGGATCCATCTCTGCCCGTATCATCTTATGTATTTCAACGGAATCCTCATTATCCCCAGGTTCCTCACCGTCCCCTCTTCCTTCTTCACCATCTCCACCTTCCCCACCCCTTTCTCCACCTTCTCCTTCTGGGTTTTCATCCCCCTCACCTTCATTTTCAGTTTCCTCCTCCTGCTGGTGTCCTGGGGAGATTAGAGCCTGAAGGATTTGCATAAAGTACTGTGGAAAAACATAAATTGGATCATTAGAGCACATGGAAGATAGGAAATTACATGTTAAACTATCGCAAGCATGATACTATTACTTACCATCATGGTATGCCTTTCATTCTCAGCCCTCTCTCGTTCCAAATCCAAGAATTGCCTCTCAATTTCAATCATTTCACTCAAATACGAGCTGAGAGGGTCCTCGGCAAGTCCAGAGTTTGTTGAGGAAGATACTCCACGTCCCCTTTTTGCCGGGAGGTAGCTTGAAGGACCTCTATTATTATTGTAAAGCCCTCCAAATGCATTGGAATAAGATCTTTTGGACCTTGGAGGTAGGAAAACCTCCTTCCTCTTCATCTCCACGCATTCCTCCACCTTCATCCATCTCATCCAGGTCATTAATATTCTCATGGTCAATGTCGGAACGAAGGGAAGGGTCTTCTGCCGTTACTGTCATAGACTCCTCGTGCTCAATTTTGAGGGAATTACCCTTGGCAGAGTTGAAAGACGGTGGAGGTGATTTTGAGGAACCATTCTTGCGAAGGGGAGCTCCTCCAGAACCTCGTGGCTCCATCCGAATTGGAGAATTCCCTTCAGAGAGGCTTACTTCGGGGGAAAGGACACTCAGACCTGAGTTGGAGTTACCAGAGCTGTTCCGAGACACACCCTCACCTCCTCCTCCCATGTACATTTCAGGATTTCCGTTTATCTGTACGAAAAAATGAGTAATTAGCGTAGTTTTACACGAAATCTCATTGAAATACAAAGAAATTATGTCCAAGATCCATTAAAAAGTAAATTCAAAGCTCACCAAATGCTGATATTCCTCAACGAGAGCCAAATGTGCTGCAAACCCGGAATTAGAAGCCGGTTCAGGTGGACTCAGGCTCATTCCATTGTCAGCGAATGCTCCTAGCTTGGCGGCTAAACCTGGAGGAAGATTTCCAGCGGAAGATGAACCCCCTCCATTCTTTTTCCCATCCAGGATTTCCCCAATAAGTTTGTAATATGGGAAATTAAAGGAACGGTAATCTTGCTTTGATATTTTTGATTCGGTAAAAAATGGATGTGAGATTTTGTATTCGGTTTTTGCATTGAATGGCAGTTCTCTCGTGTCCCATTTCATGCATCTACGAATGAATCACATTAAAAATTAATAAAACCAATTAAAAATGGTTTAAAATAAGATTACCGAATATGAAATGGCTTCCCAAACCCGGAAATTCCGAAAATTATGCTTCATCTGGAATTGTATCTGTCCATAATAAAGATTTAATTGTTTACCACAAGGGCTGGCATAAAAAGAATCGATCTCAACTCACCTCTGGTGATGCCCAAATTTTGAGGAGGTCAAATGTCTCTTTTAGTGTAAAGTTATTGCTACGAGCCCTTCGCGAGGATACAAACATTGGGTCATTCTGGTCGTGGTTATTATTATTCTGTGGAGAATTGAGAGAGTTGTTCCCAGATCCAGAGAGCTGTGATCTTTGGTAGCCTTGAAGGGCTGATAAACCAAGTCCTCGATCATCTCGAAGGCTTCCTCCACTTGCAGCTTGCAAAAGTTTGGCCATGAGTCAATTTACGCGACTGTGATGAGCTTGGAGATGTGGGTAATTTTGAAGAGGAAGAAGGGCTCAGGAAATCTCGATTGTGGACACGTGGGGTGTATTTTGAATTAGAGTCACGGCTAGGTCCTCCAGAGCTGTTGAATCGTCGGCTAGTAATGTCAATTACGCCTGTGGTAGGTGTCAAAGTCACATTGCCATTGGAGCCGTTCTCCTCATGAAGAAAAGGCCTGCAAAATTAATTAAAAACAATACTTTAAAATTAAAAACAAATTAAATTGACAATATCCTCAAAAGGCTACAAAAACCGGTGGTATTTATTGGTAGGTACAAAATAAAAGGTCTCACATTGCACAACAATGCAGGCTCCTATTTTTGGTGGTAATTTGGCGGTCCTCAACTTTTGTAAAATCTAGCAGAATTAAGAAAATAAAAATTCAAAACAAATTCAAATAATAACGTCAATTTGGGAGGTAGAAATTAGAAATTAGTCAGAAATAGCTAGAATAGAATCGAATGGAAAGAAATAGAAAGAAATGATGATAAATTAATTCAATTTCAGAAAGATATGCAGTAAAAATCAATAGTTGGATATCAAAAGAACCAGTCACTACCCAAAAGCAGCGAGGGTTGCAACGGAGCAAAAAATTAATTAATCTTACTATGTATATCTGATCATATCGTATGCTATAGCTTATAGTTAGTAATAGGACTGCTTTAAATATATGGAAAGGTATAGCCGAATCTGATGAATAATTCTTTTAATAATAATTGTTAGATGGCAAATGGCAATTTACAATTGATCTTGAACGGCCTTAAATCCCAAGGTCAACTTTAACGAGGAAATTGCTAATATCTTGACACACACGCTTTCCTTTCTAATTTCTTTCGTTTGCAGCTTTAATGGCAATTCAGGATATTTTGCAATTTGCAACAATACAATTAAAATGGACGAATAAAATTAATGAACACGTTTTTTTGGAAGGGGACAGCAATCAAAACACAATGAATTCAATTTAGACGGGGATGCCTAATTGAACAGGATTTAAACATTATAAAATATACCTTAAAATATTTAGGTCCTAATTGGGTTTAACCCTACAGGTACCGAGAGGGGCTAAAATTGACCTTGACATTATTCTTATTGGATTTTAATTAGGAAATGTGTCTTTAATGAATTTTAATTAATTAAGTTTGAAGAGAATACTGCTTTTGAGGTAATTAAAATAGAATTTTGGAATAAAATTAGATTTAGAGCGAGATATTTTATAAAAGTGAATGAGATTTTAGAAATTTAGATAACCTTTAAGATCCCGATTCTGAGTTTTTTTTAAACTCAAGAAATGTCACTTTCGATTGTCGAATCCCTCATATTGCACTTGAATATAAAAATAACTATAATCTTCTATGTTGTCCGAATGTCAAATCCATTGAAAAACTGATAAATCTAAGCCTCGAAGATAAAAAGTTAGGCTAGTTAGTTCGTCCCTCGTTGAAAAATCAACAAAGAAATGTGTGAGCTTCGAGATTGACAGCAAGCACATTTTAGAGGTACAAGCTTTACAGAATGTATACAGAGATTACAGACGAAGAGTAGACAGAGGATAGAGAAGAGAGTGATAGTGAATTTGGAGGGAATTTAGTAATATTGATTCAATGTGATCTTACCTTGATTAAATAATATCAATCCGAAAAGACGGGAGTTTAACCCGTGAGATCCAAAGTTAGCAACGATCGTAAAAGTTATGAAAATCCAAAATGGTTGGGCTAATTCCGAATATTTAACTGGGAGAGAGCTGATGTCTGTGAGTCTCCTATTCGGATTGTTCGAACATGCGGCCTTCAACGAGTCGTATACTAGTAGATATAACTCTAGGTTTAATGGCAATTAACTTTGGTATATACCCTCAGTCAGTTATAGTTGGCAACCTAGCTAGCTTACAATATTTCGTGTGTACCTTAAACAACTTTAATGGGGAGAGAGGGATAGAGAGAGAGGAAAGAGGAGCGCATCTCTCAATATTAATCTCCAGTTTTTGCTCTCCCTTTTATAATACCAAACGAAGAGAAATGATATAGATCGTTGCATGAATAGGCGAGATGGAGAGAGAGGTTTGGAGAGCAGTTAGTTTACTATACACTTATACTTTATACCTAATAGCAAATAGAATCAAAGTTAGGGGAATTGGAGGGGGAGAGCCCTTTATTACATGCGCACATAACTCGGATCTTTAAGTTAGCCCTAACCTAAAATTTCCCCTAACAGAGCTNATCAAAGTTAGGGGAATTGGAGGGGGAGAGCCCTTTATTACATGCGCACATAACTCGGATCTTTAAGTTAGCCCTAACCTAAAATTTCCCCTAACAGAGCTTTGCAGCCCAAACTATGTTGCATTATTTCCAAATAATATTATTTAGGGGAGACTTAAAAGTCTCTTCTGTGAGAGGGGATTCCTTCCCTGGGGGTTTAATTTCCCACTCCAGAGACAAATCTCCAAATCCATCCCTTAAAAGTCTCTGTACAACAATCAACCGAGACGCTATTTTTTATTATGTCTAAAGATGGTATGTAAACCTGGCCCTTAATCGTCATCAGAAGAGGAGCTTCGGAGCCTTAATTTTTTTATCTCAAGTACCCCCTCAAGCTATCCTTCATATAAATGATTAAAATTCCCCATCTTTACTGAAATAGGGTTAAATCTCTGGATGGATTTAAAATAAATAAATCCGATGATTTAAAGGGATCCGTCATCCGGATTTCTTCCTGTTAGCCTGTGTGGAAAAAGCAAAGAAATATTATTATACATAATATTTCCGAGTTTTAGCTACCATTTATCGATTTTATAGTTAAATAATACGGCTCCCGGGTCCCCCCTCTCACACTGCACCCGGGCCACTCCTCCTCCTACCCCGAATACTCGAAATACCCGACCACAACTCAACATTAATAAATGCCCGGGCTTTGGTAAGCATAACTCGTCCCAGTGTCATTTGGTTTGATATTAATATAGAATGCTTTATTATACCATAAGCTTGAATCTCCTAGATATAATCCTAAATGCATTCACAGATTGAGATTTCCCCCTCTCATTTTTATCGGAGACTCTCATCCTCCTTCATCGGGGCTTTAACGGGGATTTAAAATAGAATTTCAAGCTTAGAGTGCAGGGGAAAGTTAATTTTAAATATTTTTTGTTGAAATGCAGGGTTAAATAACAAACTATTCGGAGCTAGGATAGCTAGCTAGAGTAAAAATATTATTTTACGGCACACGCAGGTTCTTTTCCATTTGCATTTGCTTCAATCCCATTAAGATTAGTAGTATAAAGGAGAATATATTTATTTAATTCTAAATCTGAGTCATCAGAATTTCCTAATGGCAGATGCAAATATGCTGCTGGTACCGGAAAGGTTAAAAATAGATCAAAATGAATCCTGTAATTTAAAGCAATTTAAATTATCCATTTGAGCAGTAGAGTGTTAAATAATAATTATACTCACATTGTACATTTATTTAATGTTGAAATTAAATACAATTTGAAAAAACAAGTTTTATAAATCATTTGTTGAGACGGGGGGGATAGATGCGAAGATTAATACAAGTCGGTTTGCCCCGAGGGATAATCCTCGACTTCTCTTAAAGGAGATTATTAACTTTTATATATTATACTGCCATTAATTACGGGTATAGGTCACCAGCTCCTCTAATATACATTTATAATTACAACATTCCAAGGGGCTTTAGCCATCCCCATTGAAAGATTCTTAACAAATTAATATGGATTTCAAAGCCTGAAGGCTCATTTCAGAATCTTCTTTCTTCTTCCAGACCCTCGCTTTTACAATCTATAATTCTTATAACTTTAATCCAAAGTGTTAAAGGCAATTCAATTCCAATTCAAGAATATATTCCGATTCTTCAACCCTTTTTACTTTTTGCTCCTATTCAAATCTACACTCACTTTTTATTGTGCATATGCTCCTCGAGGAGACTGAAGCCAAAGTTAATGAACAAAAGTTCTCCGAACTGCTTTTAATTCAATACTATTACGAACATGGGGGAATTATTAAATCGAATTTATATATCCATACTTTTCTAACATTAAAAAATTCAAAGCTTCTCCCCCATCCAATTCCAAGTTAGTTTATGCCCAAATCCCAATCAATATAATATAATAGGATTTTATATACAAAACTCGTATATTTTGAGGGATTTGAGCGTGGGTCCAACTTTACTTAATTAGCTTGGGCTTTGATTACGCATGTTTGTTAATTGAACATGGTCAGAGGAAAAGTAAGTAAAAAAAAACTACAATATATACATAATGGTCTCGAAACAAAAGGGTAAATTAGAGAATAGCTCGAGGGGGATTTTTGGGAGTTTTTGAAATCTGTCCCACCCCTGTAATATAAAATTATACCTATTGGAGATGGGGTACATTTTGTTCTAACTGAAATGTACATTAAAATGAAGTTTAATATTAAAATTCTCCTACCCCCAAACTAACTCTGGTTTCAAGCAGCTACGAATTACATTGATTTTTTCTCCTCGAGTCGAGTCATTGCATAAATTATACATTATACGATATACGAAATCTACCTGAACTTCACGAATATAGAATTAGCTCTGGCCCTGAAAAAAACGCTTTTTATTTATTACACTTGTTATTACTAATTCCTAATGGCATTTATACTCTAGTTTATTATACATATTATAGGGTTGAATCAAACGTAATAAAATAGGGGCTGATTGCATCTAAATTCAAATAATCACACAATTCTCAGAATTACACCCCTTTAACAAAAGTCTCATTGCTGACTAATCTCGTTACGAATAATGTAAATGCGAGCTATGAAGTTTATATAATTCAAGTTAAATCAAATATTATACTTATAACTTTATATATTAGTTGAACCTCCCTTTTATGGACATTGGGGAACTAATCAAAAGATTGCCCAGGGATAAAGGATTGAAGGGGCGACTACGTAAATATTAATTGAACAAAAATTAATGTTGAATTTCAACCAAAAGCCATCTACCCGAAACTACAAAACGTTAAAATAATCGATAGAGTTAATTTAGGGGAGGAATGAACCTGATTTTAAGAGATGAATCATCTAATTTTAACATGAATAATATTTAGGTACCTAATCCTATAGTATATCATAATATTATTCACAATGCAATTATATGAATGTACATGAAATTCGTATTTTCGTATCAATCTTTTATTTTTATACTCTTTCCATTGTTCATAGTACGATAATAATTGTTAATTTTAATTAAAATTATTAATTATTTTATTAGAATTTAATTTTAACATCTAGCTGGAATTTTAAAGAATAGAATTTTACATAACATTTTTCCATCAAAGTCGCATTAAATCATTGCTAATTCTTAGAGCTAGCTCCATTTCAATGTCAATGATTTACAAATTATACAAATAAAGAAGCTCATTTCTTCCTCTCATGATAGCTTCCAAATGCCTAGGGTCATAAGGGTGGATTTTGTTTATTTCCAAACATTCGTTGGTCAACTTGATGCTTTCACCGATGAACTCCTTTGTAATCGCTGATAGAGGGTTCCTTAAGTTCATTGTCTTGACCCGTTGACCTCGCTGATTCATCATCAAATCCAGATATTTCTCTGAGAATAATATATTTATAAATTAAAAATTAATCATGGTCAAAAGAATTAAATATTTTTAAATCAGACATACTTCGAAGAAGACTCTTTCCAGGGGCTGTGATTTTTGCCATCTCCAGCAAATGTCCCAACATTTCCAAATGCATATCACTCCGCTTAGCACTTACTCCAGAGTCATACGAGTATTTCTGCAACTTTTGAACAAGTCCCTCCTCAATTTGAAGTAGAACCCAATGATTTGGGTGTAATATTCCTCGAATCTCATCCAAAAACACTTGAATTCGACTCACCCCTTCTACTTCAACATTCTTTACGAATTTCTTTCCATCTGAGCCCAATTTGTGAGTGAGTTTTCGTACCTCATCCCAGACTAACCCTCCAAGACACCCTTCATTACACATCCAAGGAGCGTTGACATCCATATTGATTGGATTAATTGGGAGTAGGTATCCTTTCTTACATTGGGTGCATTTAACTGCTGATAGCATAGTTCCAAGCTCTGTGGGATCCAGACACCTAAAGAATTTAATACAGAATTTAAAACACGGCCAAAAATGCAATTGTCATTTACCTAGGACAGCGGCATATTTCTTTCCTCATAAGATCTTCCTTTCGAATAAATTGTGCTCGAACAGCACCCATGAAATCAATCGTCATACAGTCAATTGTAGGAATGGAAATGGGTTGACCTGCCTTGACCTCAGTTTGAGTTCGTACGATGAGGCGATAATCTGGGCCTTGTCCAATCGTTATGAAGCAATTGGGGAAGCACTGCCGAGAGATTGAAGCAGTTTTCAGATAGAAATTCCGCCAGTACCTAAAGAATTTCGCAAATTAAAAATTACTGGAGCTTCAATTATATTTCGTACGACATACGTCAGCTTGAAATTGTTTTGAGCATCTAAAATCCCAGCCGTATTTCCATTTGTGAATGAAAACTTGCCCAAAATGTCTTGAAATTGGTTTATTTCGTTGCACAATTGCTCTTTCTGTTCTTCAGGGATCGGTGGGTCAAGGGTAAGATCCCGGAGATATTTCGCAATTAGCTCAGGGTAAGACCCGAATTCTAATAATGGTCTCTCAACTGGTGGGGGTAGAACTTCCTTTGCCAACTCCATCACCTTTGCCCAGAGTCCAGGATTTTTGAGTTTTACGCCGAGACCTCTGAAGAATGGAAGCATCATTGTGTTCGTGTTTATCCTAGGTCCTTGAATTCCACTACTCCCAATAGCAAGTGGAACGAATGATGTGACTTCAGCGTTGCTCAAAGATCCTCGAATAATCTCACATTCAATATTCACATGCAATGGAGAAGTTGCACACGCCCTGCTGCAAAATAGGGTTTGACAGCCACCATTACAGAGGACACCAGAGCCTCTCTTAAATGCACAGCAGCATGTCATGCAACTTTCCATTCCTTCTACTGCACAGGGGCGTGGCA
>JAAZTK010001161.1:0-15147 GCA_036507255.1 Megalothorax incertus
TCAGCGCAGGGATATAATAAACGCTCTTGCAAAAGCAAACACAAACGTTCCTTTTAGCTTAAGATTTAGGCTCCTCGAAGTCCCATGTTGCAATTTTCAAAAGTGGTCAAGATCCCTAGTCCAAGTAGTTAAAAATCAGAGAATATGTAGGTCTACTAATCCGTGATAGACGTTGTAATATAAACGATATTTAAAGGGTACGGAATCTGATATGCCTAAATTGCGATCTAATATGTTAGGATGATTTTTCTTCTGGGGTCACGGGTCCTTTAATTTATTTTTATTTACTATACATGTATCCGTAATACCGTATTGTCCAATAATATTTAGTAAAAGTAAAGTCACTAAATACTAATATTTATTCCAGGTCATTTTCTGATTCTGAGTATCTATTTATCATATTGATTACAAAAATCCAAAGCACTGCTGAAATCCAAGATAGGACATTTTTACTCTCATCGAGTACGTCATTGCATGGGTTTTTTATGATTCCCCAAAAATGGTCAAATGCTGTACCCAAAATGAGCGTTCCAAAGTACCCCGAATCTTGAATGGGAGCAATGAGACAATTGAGTAAGAGAATTTTGTGGGATCATTAATTAAAAAGCCAAAGTTATACACGAGTAACTTAAAGGTTATTGTATTAAATAACTAAATTAAAATAAAAAGTTTGTATACAATATAATATATATACATATATATTATAATATTATATTTATTCGATTCACAGCACAATTAGCACCAAAATTACAACATTCATTCAAATTTAAATTTCCTTATTGGATAATTATTAATTAAATTTATTTATATACATATATATACATGAGAGCTAATTTTGGAACATTTTGTATGTAAAATTAATTCTCTGATCAGATATAATATAACAAATGTCCACACACATCTTTTATCCAAGTACAATACTTAATAAATTAGACTAAAACTATTATATTATATGCTTAATTTAAATTAATTGAGAGACATATCTATTATATTTAATAGAAGCTGGCACATAGGTTCTCAACAGTAAGTTCGAGTTCCAAGAGTCTATAAATTTCATTTGAATTAGAGCAGCAGAGCATTATGTTATAGCGGAGATATAGATAATATTCAAATGAGTAAATAGCTTGAAATCCGAACTTCTATCGAATGGTCCTTTATAATTTTTAAAAAATTAATACATATATTTACAGAAACTTAGGAAGCATATATATCATAAAAATTCTGAGCCGTTGATTTGTCGATTATTAAAACAGTCCTGGGGTGCTACAAATTTAATTTCACTTTCAATTCACAATTTAATTTAAAACTAGATTAAGCAGATTAATTAATCTACATTTATTGGGCAATACTTAAATATATAGAAATAAAATTATATGATGGTAACTAATAAATATTATATATAAAGTATTTTCAGATAGTATTTTGAAATTTGACATGGTATATTCATATCTCTGGAGTCTGAATTACTAGTGTTTCCGAATCGCATCATGATTGATGTTCAAATTATTTTTAATTAAAATATTTCTTACTTATCCTAAATTTAATATATACATAATAAGAGTACAAATCAGATTAAAGCTCTTAATAATTTATAATTAATTAAAGCAAAAGTCCCAGGGGGTACGACATTGAGGGAAAAGGAGCAATGAGCGGGCGTTTTGGACTTTCCTTTGACCCGGATCGAGTATTGACCGACATCCGAGGGACTTGAATTAGAAAATTTTATATTAAGATAATATTAAAATAATTTTGTTATTAAAAAAACTTACACTGTGGACTGAATGGTGAGTTGGAATCGCGATTTACTCAATGCCGCCGCCGTTACTTTACCAGACTCCTCAAGCGGCTTGCCATCCTTCATCCACTCCACTAAAATTAAATTCAGATTTCGATCAATCTGCGGATTAAAAGCATTTAATAAAATAGCAAATACCCGTTTGAGGTGCCTTTTCCAGCTCGGCCGTGAATGTCGCTATATCTCCTTCTCGGACGGTTACTGAGCACGGGAATGTCTTGAACAAAGGGCCCTTTTGCTCCTCATTCGGGACTTTTCATTTAATAAAGCAAATTATTAAATTCGATTCTTATATTATTATATTCAATGTTAAGTAGCTCATAAAATAAATTGGAATGGATCGGTTTACCTATAACGACAAGGGTACATGAGCTAAAAGCCTCGCCGGAATCGTTAAAGGCCTCACAAGTATAGGTCCCTGCATCTTCTGGGAATATTTCTGCGATTTTAAGGGTTCTAGTCTCACCATCCCCTTCATATTGGAAGTCCTTGCTGGGCTTGATCTCTTTATCGTTGTGAAGCCATACTACGTCATATTTTGAGGCTCCTAAATGTATATAATTTAAGCCCGGGTAAAAGTCCAGTTATAAATATATCAGTTTAATACTTTTCAAAATTTAATTACCTATGATCTTTGCGGTTAGATTTACAGCCTCGCCATCTTTACAAATTTGCGAGATCAGATGCCCTACTATAACCGGAGCTTTGTCTTTTCCATCTCGACTAACTTTGGCCCCAGAACTTGCTCCTCCTCCGCTCATTGCTGTTAAATTAATGGGGGTGGGGGTGTATTTAGGATTAGTTGAGGATTATAAAAATTCAAACTATATACTCACGCGACACTTTGAGTTTGCAGGAGGTCTTAACCTTGCCCATTGAATTAACTGCCTTGCACACATAAGAACCCTCATCCTCAGGGAATACCTCAGGGATAGTAAGTGATGCGACGCCGTTACGATATTTGAGCGCCATGACGTCTGATGAACTCAATGGCTCTCCATTCTTTTCCCATGATACCGCAGGTTCAGGGTCACCCTTGAACTCACAAATTAGTTCCACAGGGTCACCATCATTGATGTTGAGGTCAACCAGCCCCTTCTTCACCTCTGGTTTACACATTGGTCTATCATCTCCGGCAACTTTAGTTTAGAAGTAAAAATTTAATTGTGCATTTAAAATTTAAATTTTAAATTATTGCATAAATCTAGTAGGCATTGTATCTTCTACTTACGTTCCAAATCCTTTGTGCTTGACCTTGACCTAGAGGGACTTGATGTATCCAGTCCTTTTCCATAAGGCTTGGGTGACCTTGAAGAAGATATTGGTGGCGAGGAAGATTGTTCATTGATCCCAATAGTTGCAGCAGCCTTTTAGATTTTGATGGGGTTATTAATCAATTTAATCCTAATTAGTTTGTAATAACCTTTTGACTCCCATAAGTTGATCCGGAAGATCGTGTTTTTTCGGGTTCTTTTGCTGCATTTTTAGCCGATGGTATTTCAGTTTTAGTTATAACAGTGGGTGGAGCAGCTTTATGGCTCTCTGGCATATATCTCCGGTCTAAATTTGCCAAATTTAATTAGATTGTGGAATTCATTAGAGAGTTTAAATCAAATGGAAATGCAAATCAATTAAAAACCAGACGCCTGTGGGTGTTATTTGACCCAGATAAGGTGTATACTTGCTTGGTATATTAGGAAATTGTGTGCAATAAACATGTAAGCTGAATTGGTTAAAAAACATCAGCGTTTTGAATGCTACTATAATACAAAGCAATATGAGATTTACAAATTAAAGGTAATTGAGATGAATTCCGAAAATTTTCAATCCTAAAATTATCATTTTATAAATTTCTACAATTTAAAGGCTAAAAAGAAATCCAAAAAAACCCACGTTAATTTTTTAAAGAAAAAACCAGCTCTTTCTTTCTGAAACTCAGATTATAATTACCTCCGGAATATAATAAGTTACGGGCAAGTTGTTGTTGGTCTGGATTATCAGAGGTTCCTACAGACAATAAAATCAATTTTCTGACTTTTAATCAATTTGAACCCAGTTTCTACGTATTGACGATAAGTTATTTTAATAACTACTAGAAAATCCTTTGCATAAAAGATTTAAGAAAATAATAAAATCTAAAGCTTATTCTCTAGTACAAAAATAATCTAGATTCTAGACTATTTTAAAATTACAATTTAAATTTATAATACCTTTGTATTTTAGATTTTTAGAATAGTATAAGCCTAATAATAAATGTGTTGAGTGAAAAATTTAAAGCCAGGGGTAAAATAAAGATTGGATAAATAGCAATTTTAAATTTAAGTAAATGATGCGAACAGGATATTTATTTTAAGGTAAATGGATTTAAGCTTTGTAACATTTGAATTTAAGCTTTGTAACATTCTAAGAGAATAAAATATTAGTAATTTATACGATACAACTTACAATGTACGGTTTCCGAAAAACTATTGGGTCACTTCTATATTTTGCTACAGCAAAAGTAAATGTAGCAAAATATAACAGTGACCCAATAGTTTTTCGGAGACCGTAGTACCTAATAGACTAATAGTAATATGCGAGAAGCATAAAAGGGTTGTATTATCGGCAAATGTATCGTAAATTGTTAAACGATACTTGATATAATTGAGGAAAGAATAAAATATGCAAACGTAATAGCAAATTTCCTTGATAATTTTTTTTTAAGTTGCAAAATTTGAATTTTGTACAGAATCATATTGTTTTCAAATCAATATAGGGATAGAATATAGGGATAGAATATAGGGATAGAAATTTTCTCCTTATTGCCCAGTCAATTTTAGGATTATAATTTTCCTTATAGAAAAATTAACAATCGGATCCAATAAAAAAGGTCCAAGCCGAAAAAAAGGAATTTTACTACACAACTATTATTACTTATTTTCAGACCCATGAATACGACTATAGCGGTTTTTAAAATCTTCACTAAAATTCAAATTTAAATTCACGATTTTTTTGCAAAAATATATTTAATCCCAGATATATCGAGTAGAATATCTGACTGATATATACTTTCGACTAATAATTTTAGAAATGCTCGACCTTAGTTTCCTTATAAAGGAACAATCAGATATAAGATACTTTTTTTAATAGACCATTTTATTTTGATCATATTTACAGTGACATTTGACCCAAGTAGTCAAATTTACTTTCTTACTTCCTTTAATAGTTGATTTGATCTTTATATTTATTAATGAAGGACAAGTCATGGGGGTCATGCGTACCAACAAAGCGTTTGGGGGATCTGTTTCAAATTCCAAACAGACAAACATAGCCCGTTTTTTCATAATTTTATAAGAACGGGCTAAAAATATGTTTTACTTCATTTGCTAGTATATCTTCAAGTAGAAAGTAGGTATCATCATTCTAGCAAAATGTTAACATTTTGGTATATAAGCATAAATGGAAGAAAGCAAAGTAGTACAATTTATATTTCCTATTATAAGATTGATAGAAAAAGATATTTTTTAATGCATTCCAGAAAGTTGGCTAAATCAGATGTACTTTGTATGGATTTTTTGCATGATTTATACAATTTTTAGCATCCAAAATTTTGTATTAACCTTCGACTATCACAATACAAGTGGTCTCATCTTTTCCTAAATGATTGGTGGCGACACATCGATATTTCCCTGAGTCCTCAGGTTTGCAATCGAGTATCTCAAGGGTGACAACGCCATCCGCATGTGTCATTGTGTAATCACCCCTGCTCAGTTCCTTTTGTCCCTTATACCATTTCACCTAAAATATTTGAAAAAAGATTAGATTTCCAAAATTTAAATTATGTAAAAAAACACACAGTTGGTGTGGGTTTTCCAGATAAACAACAAAGTAGTTTGCAAGATGGATGGTGATATTGCACAACTCGTGGTCTAAGTTGAAAGGTGAAAAATGGTGCAGACTCTCTATCCTCTTGCCACATTTTCCATTCAAGGGGCTTCCTACGCCGTACTGGAGTCTCAGGTTTATAGGCGGGAAGTTCTTTGGGCATTGCTGAAATTTTAATTTAAAAATGAACCTACTATTAATAGACTTTTTTCAAAATGCTCTCTTACGCTGGACATTCAAAAACACAACTTCCTCTCGATATCCGTAATGATTTTCCGCTCTAATTACATATTCTCCTCGATCTTCAAGCTTGACGCGATTAATGACAAAGGTATAATCCTCGCCCTGATACCTTTTCATAAATTTGACACTCTGGCGGAGTTCAGAGTTGTTGTGATACCAGGTTACTGGAAATTGAACATATTCCTTAAAATTTTCATCCTCATTAGCAAAATCCCTATTTAATACCTGTTGGAGCGGCTATCGCTATAACTCTACATGTAAATTTGGCACTTTGTCCCTCATAAGCAAATGTACTTCTCGGTTTTATGACAAACCTCGGAGCAGCTTGTCTTCGATCTAATTAGAATTACAGATTTTAATTAAAATAAATATCTTCATTAAGATCTCAAAAAATATTACCGAAATAAGTCTCGTGAATTCTATATTTTTCTATGTGAAGCTTCCTCAGGCTGGAGTACTCTGCCAGATGACCAAGTGGAAGAAGGCAATCTCCCCAATACGGATATTTGGCTCTAATTCTGTCGCGGATTGCCATAAATCGAAGGTTATCAATTGGTGCTTGTCTTCCTGAATGATCTCCAGTGAGCCATGAATGTGCCAAACATTCTTGAGCTGTCATTCTCTTCCTATGTTTTTAAAAGAAATTATAATAAGATATAATATAAATTAATATGTTCAGAACTCTTTATTTTTGACGAGAAGATGTCGAATAAAATCCTTCCCCTCTTCGCTAACGCTTGCAAAAGCCTCTTCGTCGAAATCCCAATCGCAAGCTTTGACATTCTTCAAGGTTTCAATGTCATTCTCCCCAGCAAATGGAGATAGTCCGCTCAATCTATTTTTCAATTCATTAAAAAGTTAGTTTGTTTAAAAAATAAATAAAATTACTTACAGAACATAGGCGAGGACTCCCACTGCCCACATATCCGTATAGAATCCAACAGGTTCTCGTTCAACAATTTCCGGAGCAGCAAATTCAGCAGTCCCTGTTGAAATCTTGACCACCTCATTAGGATCCAGCCTGGTAGCAAGCCCAAAATCAATCAGTTTGACATTAGTACTGGCTTTAGTTTGACACATAATATTTTCTGGTTTGATGTCTAAATGTATAATATTTCTTTCGTGCATATGCTTGACACCCTCGCAAATTTGACGCATATAATTTATAACTTCTGCTTCAGACATTTGGTATCCTTCTGCTGTAATCCGCTCAAAAAGTTCACCACCCGAAAGGAATTCGTAGATAAGTACCATTTCATCATCATCTTCAAAAGCATCGTGTAGGTTTATTAATTTTGGATGATGCAATTGGTTCATTATATCAATCTCCCTTCGGATTAACTCTTTCTCCAGTGAATGAGATACAGGGATAAATTTAGCAGCAAAAATATGTCCAGTTTTCTTCTCCCGACAACGATGAACAACCCCAAAAGCACCTGTCCCAATCTCTTCTAGGATATCGTAATAATCGTATACAGAAGAGCTTTTAATTTCAACGGGTTGTGGTACATATTTGGAATATATTGAAAATACATATTGATCATAATCCTTGATTTTTTCATCAGATCTCCCTCGAATCTTTTTACCAGTTTCATCCACCTCGTATTGCCTCTTCTTTTGAACTTTTCTTCCCATATCTTTTGTTTGAACAACAGGTGTCACTTCAGAAGCATCACTTCTTCCATAAACATTCTCCGCATAAATTCTGAATTCATATTCATGGCCAGCACTAAGCCCTGTAATTTGGATGCTTGTTAAACGGGTAGATCCAACGCGAATCCAAGATGTCATTGGATGTTCTCGCTTCTCAACTAGATAACTTGTAATTGAAGCCCCACCATCCCATAGTGGTGGCTGCCAAGATAAGAGTAAATTGTCAGTCCCAATCGAGTTAGGTTCAACAGATGGGAATCGTGGTGGCTCTGGTCGGTCGCTAATTTGGATTTTAATAATAGCAGAATCCATTCCAAGGTCATTCTCAGCTACAAGTGAATATGGACCGTTATCAAGGCGGGAAGCATCACGGATAGTAAGTACAGCATGTCTCTCTTGACGCTCAACATGATAATGACTACCAGATTCAATAACCTCACCATCGCGTAGCCATGTAATCTTTGGACGGGGTACACCAGTAAATGGAATTTTTATAACCACATTCTCGCCCTTATCGAAATACGCAGTATCCCTGAATCTAGGTGGAACATGAAGTTTTGGAGCTGTCATGATTATGAGCTCTGCTCGTGTACTTTTTGCCCCAGCTTTATTAACAGCTCTGCATACATATTCATCAGCATCTTCACCAAATACATCATATACTGTAAGAGTAAACGTTTCCCGATCTGAACTAATGTGATATTTTCCCCCGTGTGAGATCTCTCGGGCTCCTTTATACCAAGATACTGTTGGCTTCGGTTGACCAATAATTTTACATTGAAGGGTAGCATTTTTCCCTTCAGTAGCCATTACATTCTTTAGTGGAATTACAATTTCTGGTGGTTTGGCCTCATGAGGATCGACAATTTTAATTGACGCGGAAGATGGTGATGGTGGCGAGAGTCCTGCAAGGTTTTGTGCAATTACACGAAACTCGTAATTTCGACCCTCTATCAGATTGGATACATTCATTTGATTGGGAAGACATATTACAGTGTTGACACGCTGCCAAGCCACAGTACCTACTTCTCTTTTATCCACCCAATATCCTTGAATCCTGGATCCTCCATCAGATTCAGGTTTTTCCCATTCCACTATTTTTTAAAAACAAAATTAGGAACATGAACGCATATATAACATTCATATAAAAATCTTACAGTGTACAAAGTCGCCCCCAACTTCTGTGATGGTTGGAGCTCCTGGAGCTGTAGGACAATCGAAAGGTGCTTTTGCTTTAATGGGATTTATTCCATCAAGAGGTGGTCCAGCTCCATTATCGTTGACAGCCATAATTCTGAACAAATATTCTTGATTCTCTGTGAGCCCTTGAACTGTCCAGGTTAGTTCTTTGACTTGGGATGCGACAACGATCCAGTGTGTGCTTGTAATATCCCTCCTCTCTACAATATAATGTGTTACTTTAAGTCCTCCATCATAAGCAGGTGGTCTCCAAGCCAAAGTACCTTTTTTAAATAAAATATTTTATATATTTTTTAATTTTAAAATTTTCTAATACTTACACATATGTTTTGATATATCAGTAACATCTAAAGGTCCCTGTGGAGGTCCAGGAAGTCCAGTAATATTTATCACAAAGTTGGCAGTGGCAGCGCCGCTTTCATTTGAAATTTTGATACTATAATTACCAGCATCAGATTTGACAACTTCTTTAAGGAAAATGACAAGGTAATCGTCAAGGATAGTAATCTTAATCCTAGATGTCTCTTTAAGCTCTTCTCCATCTTTCATTACTTTAAACACCATTGGGTGATCTCCAGAAAAGTGTATTTTAATTTTGCTATTTTCTTGTTCTGGAAGGAATAATTCTGTTGGACACCGGTCTATCCTTGGAGGTGATCCAATCTTTACTCGTGCAGAGGTATACACATGACCTACAGTATTAGATGCTTGACAAGTATAATCTCCATCATCTCCGTCTTGCATGTCTGTAATTATAAGGCGGTAAACACCACCATCCACCTCTTGTTTTATTCGAACAGAATATTGAATCTCTCTTCCATTCTTAAGCCACCTTGGCGTTGGCATCGGCTTTCCAATTGCTTCACATTCCAAGACAAGTTGTTTACCTTTTGGTACTGATACATTCATTAGGCTTCGGACAAATTCTGGAGCTTCCCCTCCGGCCACTTCTTGAATTCGTACAGGACTTGCACAATTTGCAGGTTCACTTTTTCCTGCCGCATTGACGGCAAATACTCTGAATTCATAATCACGGCCTTCTGAAAGACCGCTCACTGTCAAGTTGAGATCCGTCACATTATAATCATGAGTTCTCATCCAAAGTGCGGAGCCAACTTCACGTTTCTCCACAATATATCCAGTAATTCGAGATCCACCATCTGTAGATGGCGCTAACCAAACAATATCCGCATAACATCGACCAACTTTAGCCACATTTGGTTCGCCAGGGGGACCAGGGGGTCCAAATTTCCCTCTCATTTTAAAGTGTGAACTTGGTGGAGATGGTTTACTGAATCCGGCGGAATTTTTAGCTCGAATTCGGAACTCATACTCATGACCTTGAAGAAGATTATGTACAACAAAGTTAGTTTCACGTACAAGGTAGTCGCTAGCAGAACGCCAGTCTTTATCTTCTGCAACATCACGGAATTCAACTTTATATCCTTGGATTTTGGCCCCTCCATCATTATAAGGTTTATCCCAATGTAGCGTGGCGGTAGATGCATCCCAATCTGTAACCCTTGGTTGGGAAGGAGCATCTGGAACTGTAAATGGGAACTTGGCAGTGATTGGCTGATCAGACTCAAGTGGAGTGGAAACTCCGAACTGATTTTCAGCACGGATTCGGAATTTGTACTTTTTATTAGGTTCTAGCCCTATCACATCGTACGTACATCCTCTTACAAAACTTGATATTTTTATCCAAAGACCAGATTGAGTATCAAATTTCTCCACGACATAATTGGTTATTGGGCTACCACCATCATCTAATGGAGGCTTCCAACTAAGAGAACATGTCTCTGGCGTAATATCCGACACTTCCAACGGACCTACTGGTGGTCCAGGTTTGTCTACAACAAGGACTTTACAAGAAGCAGTATCTGAACCTTCGCTATTAATCAGTTGAATTGTATATTTGCCAGTATCGGAACGCTTTGCGCATTTGTTTATAAAAGCGGTTGATCCAGGTTGTGTGTCAAATTTGATTCTATCATCTGAGAATACTTCCTCAGCATTAATGGTCACAGCCTACTTTAGGAAGAGGAGAACTCAAAAATGGAACAGTAATTGTAAATTCTTCCCCAGCAATTACAGTCATATCCCGAATTGAGAGATCGGAAGT
Organism: Megalothorax incertus; assembly: GCA_036507255.1. Classification (NCBI taxonomy): domain Eukaryota; kingdom Metazoa; phylum Arthropoda; class Collembola; order Neelipleona; family Neelidae; genus Megalothorax; species Megalothorax incertus. The sequence continues at coordinate 10,881 of JAAZTK010001161.1, forward strand.
GATCTTGGGTGCGCAAGGAGGTGGTTGACAACGGATGAGATCAGATGGCGAAGACCATGCACCTTGGCCAGCCGCGTTAATAGCAGCTACTCGGAATTCATACTCTTTTCCATCTTGTAGGTTAATTACTCGATATGTGAGATCAGGGATAAGTTGATGCGAAGCTTTGGTCCATACATCTTCACCTCGGAGGCGTTTCTCCATTACATAACCTCGAATAGGACTTCCTCCATCATTCCGAGGTTTGCTGTAAGATAACGTAATAGAATCCTCAGTAGTTTCAATTGATCGAGGTGTTCCAGGTGGTCCTGGTGGATCAAATGGATGGCGGGCTTTAACTGGTTCTGATGTGTAAGCCGGTTCAGAGATCCCATATTGATTCTCGGCGGTTACACGGAAATCATATTCTCGGCCAACTATCAGGTTTCGTACTCGGCAGAATGTGTTTGTGACATATGAGGAAACTTTTGTCCATGTTGTTGATCCCTTTTCTTTTTTCTCCACTGTGTAATTAGTAATTTCTGCACCACCATTATCTTTAGGTGGATTCCATACAAGTGTGAGTGCTTCCCCAGCAAATTCATCTGCACGTAGATTTTCTGGAGGGGATGGTCGGTCCAAAACACGTACATTAAGTGTTGCAGTATCAAATCCTGATGGATTTTTCACTTGTAGTTTGTAAACTCCCGTGTCCGTCCTTTTAGAGATCCTGACGACTATAGAAGCATAATCTTCGCCAGTTTGCAAAAATACTCTCGAATCCGATGACTCGTCTAAGATTAAATCATTACAAAACCATGTCGCAGTTGGCTTGGGGAATGCTATAAATGGAATGCTTATTGAAAAATCTTCACCAGCACGCACAGTCACGTCTCTTACTGCCCCTAGATCAAGTTTGGGCTTATTTGGTTGTTCTTCTACTATAATTCCATTTGAAGGTCGAGATGGTTTACTTCGGCCAACTTCATTTACTGCAAACACCCGGAATTGATATTCTTCACCTTCTTTAAGGTTTGGAATTGTCATTGTAGTAGTTGGATGTGGATAATCATCAACATCTTCCCAGTCTTTGTCACCTTTACCCTTTTTTTGAACAATATAACCTCGAATTCGTGCTCCCCCATCAGATGTAGGGGCCTTCCAAGAGATTGTAATTGAATCTCGGGTTACACGATCAGGTTTAGGAGCATCTGGAGCATCGGGAACAAACTTTTGTATTCCTGCGATTATTTGGACAGATGGTTTGCTTGGTTTTCCAGGTCCAGCTTCATTCACAGCGATCTAAAAAAAATATTTCATATTCACTTTAAGAATTTTAGATTCAAAGTAAAGGATTTACCACTCGGAAGTCATATTTCATTCCTTCATGAAGCCCTTGGACAGTCATACTTGTGTTTGGTGTAGGATAAGCGTTTACACGTACCCAATCACCACTTCTATCTCTCTTTTCAATAAAATATCCAGTTACAGGCTTTCCTCCAGACTGGATTGGCGGGGCCCATTGAATGGAAGCTGATGTTGGATTATAGCTCAGGATTTCAGGCGGTTCTGGCGCATCTGGAGGATCAAATGGAGATTTGGCCACTGTTGGCTTTCCTTCCAATGGTTCAGAGAGTCCATACAAATTCTCAGCTCGAACTCTGAACATATATGTTTTGCCCTCCTCAAGACCTTTCACTGTAAATTCCGGTTTTGGACAGAATCCAGGAACCGGCTTCCAATCATTTTTACCAGCTTCACATTTCTCAATAACATATCCACTTATTTCAGCTCCACCATCATCTATATTAATGTATTTGCTTAATTATATAATATTTATAACTTTTTAACTATTAAAACCTGTAGGTTCATTCCAAGTAATTGTGATGGCATCACCCTTTATGACTGATGGGGTTAAAGGCCCTTTAGGAGGTCCTGGTTTGTCCACCACAAGGACCTCTACATCAGCTTTATCTGATCCAAAATCATTCGAGGCTGTAATGGTATATTTCCCACTATCTGATCGAACAGATTGTGCAATATATAATTTGGTCTTGTCACTATTTGTTTCGCTCTGTAATTTTAAAATATTGAAATTCAAGTATGTATACAAAAATTAATTGTAGACTTTCTTACTGATACTCTTCCAACAGCTGCTAGACCCTTATCATCTTTTGTCCATTTAACGCATGGGATTGGTGCACCAGATAAAGGTATTTCAACGTGGATAGGTTCCCCTGCTCGTACTTTAATGCGTTTACCTAGTAATCCATCCAAATATAATTTGGGAGGTTCCCGCATTGGCTTAGCTGTAATTGGAATTGAAGCATCGGAAGGTTTGCCAGAGCCAGCAGCGTTAACAGCCGTCACTCGATATTCATATTGATGTCCTTCATGTACTTTTTCGTCCAAATATTCTGTATTTCTGACTGGGTCTTTGGTCACTTTTACCCATCGAGGTGCTTTCAAATCCCGCCTTTCTACCTCATATCCGATGATTGATGATCCCCCATTACTGATTGGTGGACTCCATTTAATACGGATATGATCTTTATCAGTATCAATAGCTTCTGGTCTTCCAGGTTTTCCAGGCACATCAAATGAATTTTTAGCAATTATTGGTTTATCAGTAGTTAGGGGGTCTGATCTTCCTTGAAGATTTTCAGCGCATACCCTAAATTCATATTTGGTCCCTTCCGTAAGTCGAGGCACCAAAGCATGCGTATTTCTTGGATCAACAAATGTGACTGCTGGCACCCAACCACCTCCATGTGTTAAATCGCGCTTTTCAATAACATATCCTGTAATTTCTGATCCTCCATCATCAGTTGGTCGTTTCCAAGATAGTGTAACAGATTGAGATGTGATTTCCTCATAATTTAGAGGGCCTTCTGGTGGTCCAGGTCGATCAAGTACAACCAGCTTGAAGCATCCCTCATCAGCACCATGTTCATTCTTCAATCTTAGCGTATACTCTCCTGAATCTGATCTTTTGGCATTAACCGTATGCACAATTGTATGATCTGAAATGGCGCTAATAGTAGTCCTCTCATCTGTTTTAAGGGGAATCCCTTTTACTGTCCAAATTACTTCCGGTGGTGGTTCTCCGACATAACTTATATCTACATGAAAAATTTGTCCTGCTCGAATTCTTACATCTTTCATTGGACCCGTTATTTTAGGGGCCAAACGGCGTGGGCGACACAGAATCATATCTGAAGCTTCACTAGGTTCGGATTGTCCAGCATTATTTACTGCAATTATCCTAAATTCGTATTCTTGTCCTTCAACCAATCCATCGACCGTTACCTTTAGAAATTTTAAATTTGTGTATTTTAATTTGTTAAGTTTTATATAAAATCAAAAATTACATGAGTTTGTCCGGCCGGTGTTTGTGTTGCATTCATCCAAAAAGGACTACCCTTCTCCTTCTTTTGGATAATATATCCTGTAACTGGAGATCCTCCATCTAATTTTTTTATGTAAAGTTTAAATATTATTAAAATTATATAAAGAATGCCTTATATTATATATATCTATTGTATTTTATCAAAAAAAATAGAATTTACCATTCTTTGGTGGTTTCCATTCGAGAGAAACGCGGTTCGAATCCCAGTCCGTGACTATTTGTACAAATTTAAAAAAAAATTTTTAGAAATAAACATAACTTACTATGAGGCCTTCCAGGTTGGCTGGGTTCTTCATACTGATTTTTAGCAATAATTCCTTTCTGTGCCTCCAAATTATCAGATTCCCCAATGGAATTTACAGCTCGTACACGAAACAGATATTCTTTTTTGTGGACTAATTTTGTTACATCCGCGGATGTAGAAGACGTTACACAAGCTTCTGACCAAGTTCCCCTTGAAACATCCATTTTCTCCACAATATAATGTGTAATAGGAGAACCGCCATCATCTTTTGGAGGATACCAAAACACTTTGCAAGATTCTTTTGTGACATCACTTATTCCCAAAGGACCCTCTGGTATTGCGGGTCTGTCAATTACGGTTACATTTGCACTTGCGCTTACTGATCCCAAGTCATTTTCTAATGTAAGTGTATATCGACCCGAATCAGATCGGATGGCCATTGGAATTTCAATAATTGCCATATTCTGAGTTGTACGTATATCAAAGCGATTTTCTGTAATTTTTCTTTCAACAGGATTTCCATCAATACTCCAAGATGCTTTGGGAGGTGGAGAACCATAAATGGGCACACTGTAATTTATTTTTTGTCCCACTCGCACTACTATATCTTCAAGAGCTGCCCTATCAAATTTGGG
>JAAZTK010001162.1:0-15144 GCA_036507255.1 Megalothorax incertus
AGAGTTGACAAAAAGTAAACCCAAGGGTAAAAAATCACCCAAGAAAAAGAAGAAGGCTAGCCCTAAGAAAAAGAAATCTCCAGCCAAGAAGAAAGTGGTCAAGAAATCTCCTGCAAAAGCAAAGGCTAAAACTACTACTCCAAAGAAAAAGGCCGCCACAAAGCCCAAAAGTAAGACCAAGAAGAAGACTTCATCTGCAGCCAAGACTAAGGCAAAGACAAAGGTGTCACCATCCGTTGCAAAAGCTAAAGCTGCTCTTGCTGCAAAAAGGAAAAAGAAGTTGGAGGCAGAGAAGAAGAGGGCAAAAACGATTAAGGGAAAGAAAGTTTGGATTAAATGAAAAGTTTGGACAAAACTTGACATGAATAAGTACAATTAGCACACATCTACACATCTAGGATTAATTTATTATGTTCTTGAAGGAGCTCGTATAACTTTATTTAGAATTTAGAATTTTTATAGCTATTAGAAATATGTATTATTAAGCATTGTTAGAAGTTGATTCAGATTTTTCAGAGTTTACAGATTAATTATGGCTTGGGTTAACAAATAGAAAGTAGACCTTACAGATATGGATTTAGATATTGTATTAATACTTATTATTAGAATTAGATAGTTGGATTTTTTAAAGCAATATCAAAATCGTAGCCTTTATTTTTTGAATAATATATGGTAGTTACTAGTATCATGGCCTAATTATCGTAGGTATATGATATCTAAAATATTGTATAAATTGTGTAACAGTGTAAATATAAGCGCGATTACCCAATACTTTCAATTAAAATATGGGTTTGGATTATGATAACTTGATAATACCGATATTATGCATTTGTATTATAACTTTTTCAATTATATTATTCTAGGACAAATTTTGCCTATATTATTAATACAATTCCTGTATAATATTTTGCCTTTGATTATAAATTATTGCAATAATAATAAGAAACTTGTTAAAAAAGTAGATCTACAGATAATTGAATCTTAGGTTAACAGATGCATTTTTTTATTGTATGAATTAATATTCTCAATTTTGTTCTAATCTCCAAAAATCAATCAGCTATACTTATACATATTATATACGTTGAAGCATTTAACATTTATGTACTATAATTACTTGTATTAAATATATATTGTTAGATTTCGTTAAATTAACTTTGTTGAATAAATTATATCGTAATATATATTTCTCTAAAAAAGCCCGTATTCTCCTACTTCTCATTCGTTAAGAAATAACTCTCGATCCATTGCACTCTCAATTTGTCTGAAATTAGGAGCTGAAAGAATCCAAAATGGGAGAACACGATAAATTGGGTATTCGCAGAGATTTAGGGAGTTGAATAATCCGATTTATTTAATCAGTCAGCTTCGTCTACAAGATTCCCTATTTATTTAACCTCGGACTCGGAGACTCCAAGTCACTCGCATTATTAACCCGAGCTCAGATATCAGCTAAATCTGACAATATCCTAATTGAATTAAGTCTAGCATTTATTTGGCAAATTGGGGAACAATCCCTTTATAAAAAGCTCGAAATACTGATCATATGTATGCTGTAAAGTCTAAAATATTGTATGGCGTATGCTACTAAAGATTTAATTCACTTATGCGGTATATGTAACAATCGCCTAATCCCAAGTATTAAATAAAATTTTTAGGAGATTCAGCTCAAAGTGCGTGGGATATACCCGCCCTAATACCTGTAGTATACCGGATTTACCCAACGCCCATTCATTTGTGCATCTCTGGATCTATTTTTGCTTTGGTTCATTCGGTTCTCTCATCACATATCCCGTAATCCCAGCCCTGCAAGAATTCAAAAGTCGAGATATAAATCTGCAATATATGACTATTTATAAGATATGATTTAAGAGGAATTTATTAGGATGAATTTAGAGTGAAAGTTGAATTTTTGAAGCCACCCAGGGATGTGCAATGCAATGAAGCGTTAACACAAAGGTTAATAGGGCAATAATGGAGGTTAATTAAGGCAGGGCGAGTAATTATTCGCAAGATTCCTAGCTCTCCCGGACCAACCCCCAATGTTATTTTTTGGGAATCCCCTCTCAAAGATGTTGCTGTATACATCCCATACGATATTATAACGAGAGGAAAAACAGTAGAAAGTTAAATGAGTAAAAAACGGAAGTCGGAATGTCTTGATCCTCGCGGAGTTAGTTGGGAATTAGCTCTGTTAGATATAGAGCACAAGAGTGGAGGGGGGGATGAGCAAGTCTATAAATGGAGTTCTTCCTATATAGTAATTCGAGATTGGCTGGTGGTGTAGACGGGCTGTGAAGTCAGTGCTAAGAATAGGATCCACCAAAAATCTCATCTCTTCAACATCTCCCCAATATCCCGGGACTCGGAGCGCAGTCTCCGTCTCGGGTAGCCCCTCCAAAGTCTGATAGGAAGTAAACCGGGCCCTGGTTTAGCCCCGAATATCTCCTCCTCCTCCTCTTCTGAATATTTGCCCTCGATTATATCAGATTATTGTCAACCGGGTAATTCACGGTTCGAGTCTGCAGATCCTGTTCATTATATTGTATATATCCACTCCGTACACGCATATATCTTATTAAAAAATCTCGCTATATCAATTTTGCCTGCACAGATTCACCCTCCCTTTTGAATCTCGAGATATTCTTCCAGTTCTCTAATCTCTCGAGGCTTCCAACCTCCTCCTTCTTCTTATCCGCTTCCTCTCGCTAATATTTGCAGCCAATATTCTTTTGGGGGCGGCTTAATAGTCGGCAAATATCCATATACTCTGAATTCCTTCTTCGGAGGGCGTACCTTAAGGTAAATACCCGCTTTAGGAGGAGAGCAACCAGTGGTGTCCAAGTGGTGGTTCAGTCTTAATCAAATATTCAAAGTTCCCCAATATCCAACCTATAATATTAATTTATTAAATAGGTTGACCCCCATTCTACCTACCTCTCTGAAACCCTTTAAAGTTTATATACCTATATTTAATTTGATCCCTTTTTCCAGTGAATGAGTGGCAAAATGGCTTCGATGGCCAAGACCTCCAAAACCTACTCGTACTCTTCCACGGGGGGAAGAGGAAATGCTGATGTGAACCATTGAATATTCAGCGGATCTCAGTTCATTAACCCGACTTGAAGTAAGTACCCATTAGGTCAACTGGGTCAAACTTAATTTACCTAAATTAAAATACTCCATCTAATTTCCCCAAGAATTTCTCAAAGTTTTCGCTGGTTTTTTGGCAAAATCCCTTTAAAATGTGTGGGCATTTCCGGTTATCCTCGACATTTCTCAAGGAAAACCCTCAAGGATACCTCGAGGAATGATCTCCGCCTAATAATAGCTTCCTTTGTTGATTTGGGCAATATTTTATCGGACATTTAATTATGTAATTCCCCAGTGGAGATTGAGAAGCTAGAGAAAGAAGCAACACCTGTCCACTTTTGTGTATAATAAGATATAGCATTTTTACTGGGAGACTTTTGGATCTCCTCCAATCTGTTATAAGCTTATACATAGGCTTATATAAAAAATAGAAGCCAGGTTAGCATCAGGAAGAATGTTTCTTTCTTCTCCTCGCTATCTCCCTTTTTCTTCAACACTCTCTTTTTAAAGATCTCCAAAACCTAAATATTACCCTATGAAAATAGATTATTTAACGAGAGAGATGGGGGGAATGAAGTCAGTGTTTAAGCTTATGTCAGCCTCTGTAATAAGATCAGTCCCCCGGAAAAGTCAGGAGTTTATTCCTCTTCTTCTTGAGATAATAAATCTGATGATGTACGAATTTACGAAGCTCTTCATTTATCGTATATTGAGAACTGTTCAAGTAGTCTGATGAAAAAAAAGGGAAAGAGATTCTAGGGGATGTGTTTATTTGCATAATGCTTATCTGTACCAAGTCAAGGTTCTTGGTCTTTAGACTCTAAAGTTTAGAGGGCTGTGAAATAGATTTTAAAAGGATCCACCGAGTTTCGGTCGAATGCCCCCAAAAGAATTTTGCAAATGTTTTTCCAAAGATCATTTTTAGGGCATGACACAGATCCGCCTTACTTTCCATTCCATTTATAATGATACTTGCTTTACAAAGGATATTTGATTGACTATATGAAATATTTTTTAATTGGTTTGCACTTTTACTCTAAACAGGACAAAGTGAGACTGCTTCAAGATGATCTGGAATCTGAGCGAGAAATCCGTCAAAGGGTAAGGAACTGCTTATATTCCATTCTAAATTAAGCATATGAGGAAATACTTTGAAAGGATTCGTAAATCTCTATTTTTTGGGGGATTTTTTTTGGGAAAACCCTTTGTTTTGATTAGATCAGCGGATTAAAAGGGGAATACCATATGAGTTCATTGAGAAAGAATCTGGAATTTTATAAAAATTCACATTTTTGGAGTCAATCCAAAAGGAGTTAGTTGTACAATTTGAAGAAATGTCATTTCTTTGAATAGAAGACAAGTAATTAAAGTTCATTCTCATTACATCATCTGTGTAGGACAAATCTGTGAATTGCGTAATCTAAAGGCAAAATAAGATTAACAATTTTTAGGATTGACATTAAAAAATACTACAAATCGAGAACATTTGTAGGAATTTTTTAAAATCTATTTTTCTCACATGGGACAAGTGCGCGTAAAAAATGGTCTCGGATTTCCATCCAGAGATATTTCAAATTCAAACCTCTCGACTCTCAAGAGATTTGACAGTTTGCTATTATGTTCCTTAAGGATCTTAACTTCTTAAGATCCCCTGTCTACAAATATGCGAACAAGAATAGACATTTGACAGTGAAATATACTAGATCTTGAGTGGGAAGACTCTCATAGGTCCAAATAGAAATGAGTAGCACACAAAATATAATGTAATGCTCGCAAACTTGTAAAATAAATACCTATTCGAGACTCCGAGTCGAGCATATATACGAGAAACTAATACTTGGCCTAGAGTGCCGGGTTGCAACTTGGAAATTGTGCTCTCTTTCTCGGGGCTCTAGAGAGGACTCCTCCTGAAGAATCTCAAGTTTATTCCTTGGCTTTGGCAGAGCCCAAAGTCTTGAAGGAGATCTTAGATCGGAGGTGATACTATATGAGAAAGCGAAGAATATATAAGCAGCATTTGGAATGATTATTTTTAGCCGAGGAGGAACAGTCGTATCTTGTACTACTCTGAATCAGTTCGAGTGGGCCCAAATCCCGACTGAGAGAATGGTGAGATGAGAGCTGTAAAGCAACACCAGCCTCATCTAAATCAATTCCCAACCCCATACAAACTAATATTATCGGCTTTATTATCCTACTCACAAACTGTGTAAAATCCTACCTCTCAAACACCACCACCCACGCATGATTGTGCATCCTCCGAGGAATCTTTTTATTCGCATTTCCCTGCACCGTTTTTCTTGGCTCTTATATTTCTCTCGGATGGCCAAATGGGAAGTGCACAAGTTGGATGATTGGGGTTAAAGCTTTGTAGTACGTAGTACAGATTGGGTAATTCTTAAGGAATTTTGAGTGGGTGGAATACTGGGGCGGGACTCGTCATAAAGAAATTCGGAATGTAGTAAAAAATGACATTTCTTTCACCCCCTTAGATTGAACGTGAAAAGGCTGACCTAAGCGTCCAAGTGATTCAACTCCAGGAGCGACTTGAGGAGGCGGAATGTGGGGTCGAAGGACAGGTAAATTTACATGATTTGATGCTTAAATAGTACTGTAAATTAAAGCACTTTTTCCATGCAAAAAATGACCCCAAAATGAATGCAATGCTGAAATTATAAAGCTAAAGATGAGTTCATTAATTGGCAGACGGTATGACTCGATTTACTAACTCTATAAATGTGCTTAGAGTAGTCCAAAATATTAGTTAAAATCCTCATGTGTCTTGTATACAAAGGTACCTAAATTTTTTCTATGTTACCACACCTGTTATGTATCAATTTGATTGTCTTGAACAATTAGAAAAAAGTTTATAAAAATTCCTGGGGATTTTTATACAAACTCTTTAATGCTCCTAGTCATATATAATGCTTAATGGCCTATTATGTCTGTTCGCATTAGTTGATAAACCTAATAGTAATTGGCTTGCTCACAAAAACCCTGTCTGCCCTGCTTTGCATTATATCTTACTAGATATATTATATTCTAGAATATTCAAATAATAATATAATGGTCCGTTCTTCCTTCCTGTATACAGTTTCAGATCAACAAGAAGCGAGATGAGGAGTTGGCCAAGCTTCGAAGGCTCCTCGAAGATGTCCATCTTGAATCTGAGGAGACTGCAATGATCCTAAGGAAGAAGCATCAAGAAGCCATCGCTGATTATCAGGACCAACTCGACCAAGCCGCCAAAGCTAAAGCAAAGTAGGTTTAAACTTAAAGAAAAAAAGATAGAAATATGCTCAGGGGTTATTGAATTACTTGAGGATTTAGGGGGAATTACTCAATCAATTATTGAACGCATTTGTCACTCGAGAGCTCGCGAATTTCCTCCTCCCTCAGTTTTGATTTACAGGGAAATAATTAATGCTTTCAAGAGTCTTTTCCTCTTGCACATCCTGGAGGTTATTTTTAGGGTTGGGAGGAGGTTTGAGCAAAATTCAAGAGTGGTAAATGGATCTCTAAATGTTCACTTTTGAGCATTGATTTAAGCCCCTAAAATAAAATACACACAGAGTCTCTATAAAAAAACTTATCCCTTCTGCAGCTTGTAAATTGGAATTTCTTATCGCCATTTCTTATCCCCCTCCCAAATCCAATTTGGATGCATTATCTAATGAATTTGGGCCTTGGGAAAAAGAATATAAATTTTAAAACTCGAGTTTAAATTGTAAATAAACACCCTTCGGGGATTGACCGAATTCCAATCCTCTACAGTTGAGCCTTGGCCTGTTTAAAATGCTTTGAAATATTCTATTAGTACTATAATTCGGATCGGATCCAAAATCTGCGCCAAAAAATGCATTATAATTAATTATGGATGTGATTGGTATTTTTTAAAGGGCGGAGAAGGAGAAGAATAAGTTCCAGCAGGAGATCTTTGAATTTATGAGCCAAATCGAGAGTCTCAATAAGGACAGGGTGAGCTAATGCATATAATTATGAATGCTCGCGGATAATACTTAAATAATGATCACATAATTTGCCGATTTATAGTTGATGTCTATGAAGAACTGTGAAAAACTAGAGATTACCGTCCATGAGCTTAACATCAAGATTGAGGAGATTAATAGGACCGTGGTAGACATAACCTCCACAAAAGCAACGAATCATGACGGTATACAGCACTTAATTTAATTAGCATTTAGCCTTAATTGGTGAATGATTTATGAATGTCACATTTAAATCCTATAGGAGAACACACAGCTTACAAAGGAAGTACAAGAGCTTAAGGTCTCCATTGAGAACATCACCTACCTGAGGAACCAAATGGCCGTCCAACTTGAGGATTCGAGGAGGCGTCTTGAGGAGGAGGATCGCCGAAGATCTACGCTCGAGAGGTATTTCCGGTTTAGATTTTTAGAAATTGATCTAAAATGAACGCTTTTTTTATTTCTTATAGCAATTTACATACAGTTGAAATGGAATTGGAATCATGCCGGGTACAACTGGAGGAGGAATCTGAGGCTAGGCTCGAATGTGAGAGGAATTTGGCCAAAGCTAATGGAGATGCCCAGCTTTGGAGGTCGAAATACGAGAGCGAATGTGCTTCCAGAGTTGAAGAGATTGAAGAGATTAGAAGAAAGTTCCAGATCCGAATCAGCGAGCAAGAGGAACATATCGAGAGCTTGATGGCAAAGGTCACCGCCCTTGAGAAGCAAAAGTCTAGGCTTCAGAGTGAAGTGGAGGTCCTTATCATTGACTTGGAGAAGGTGCGGGCTTTTAATATTTTTTATTTCTTAAATTTTGATTTGAAAATGATTAAAATTGGTTGATTTGATTTATTTTTGTGATGGCACAAAGTGCAGGATTAAGCATATGATTTGGAAATTAATTCCCTTATAGGGAATCCACTTATAAAATGGATGGCTAATGAGAATTTGTGGGTTTTTCAGGCAAATGGAACTGCTCGGGAATTGCAAAAGAGGTGTGACCAACTCGAGAGGCTGAATATGGAATTGAAATCAAAATTGGACGAATTGGGTGGACTTTACGAAGCTGCCCAGCGAGACAATCGGGCCAAGCAGACACAAATCCAACAACTCACCCACGAACTCGACAAAACCCGAGAACAGAAGGATTATCTTACCAGGGAGAACAAGAAGCTTGCCGGTAAGGGAGACATAGTACAATATATATACCCCGATTTTAATTACATTTTATTATTTTAACCATTGATAGACGACTTGCACGATACCAAGAACTGCCTCTCCGAGGTCAACCGGAAATACCACGAATTGGAGTTGGAATGCCGAAGATTGGAAAACGAACGAGAAGAACTTACTGCCGCTTACCGCGAGGCTGAAGCTGTAATTACTATATTTCATTTTTATTTATAAATTCTTGCATTTCAATACTCGAGCTAAATCCATCATGATTAAATTATTCCAGGGTCGCAAGGCTGAGGAGCAACGGGCTCAGCGTCTCTCGCAGGAATTTGGACAATTCCGTCACGAGATGGAGCGACGGCTCGCCGAAAAGGATGAGGAGATTGAGTCCATTCGGTGAGTTTTAGGCAAAAATACAAAATCTAAAAAAAATGCAAGCAAGAATAGGTAGGCATTGTACTCCTTACGTAGAAAAGTCTAAAGGAGGTCTGGAAGAGTAAATATAAGACCAGTTTAAAACCTTAAATTAAGACAAGGCCAATCTTGGCCGCTTCCGCAATTTTGTTTCGGAGAAATCTGCCAAATAATTCGAACAAGTGCCAGCAATTCGTCACAGAATCATATTCAGCTCTCCCTTGCGCACTAATAAACAGTCTGGGAGCTTTAAATTTGCCAAGATGTACACCTTTGAGGATTCCTTTCATAAATAGAGATCTGTTTATAAATATCTATACAAACTACAACATGAATATTGCCGTATTATATAACCATTCATTGATGCTACGGCCTATTAGTACTCGAAATAATATAATATTCTGGCAAAAAAATGCATCTGCTGGAAGGGCGTGAAATGTTTGGCTAAAAGCTTTTATTTTTACCCCAATCTGAATGGAATCAACTTGTAAAAGCCAGGATCATCTTTAACTTTTACCTGCAATGCATATGTTCTCCTGCGGAACTCCTATTTTTAAACCTTTTTCTACTATCTCTAATTTAATGGCCATCTGTTCCCAACTCAATTGAAATCACCAAGGCTGAGCATCATTCTCTAATACCTCTCGTCCTCCTTTGAGGATAAAGAAGTCTCAGTTCGAAGGAGAAATCATCAGCGTCAAATATATATTTTCCTCGTTGACACCCTCCGAGAAAATGTCAAATTTATCTGGAATATTTGGATCGAGTGCCACTGCAAGAATTGAGGATTTCATCAAGAGGAATTCGAGGAAAAAAAAGTCTCTGGCTTTTGGGGCACAAAATCGGAAATACGAGGATAATTACAAATTTGCTTATGGGTTCTACCAGCCCATGATTGAGTATCTGGACGAAAAACAAGGTCAACGCCTCGACCCTGAAAGGAAATCCAGATTAAGACAACGACATTTCTACGAGACTCCATTAGGATACCCTTCTAACCTCGAGAAAGAGCCTGGAGTTTATTCAGGGGACCAAATTGAAGGATTCATACAAGCTGCGGATGAAAAGGAAAGGGTTTCTGGTAAGAATGGATATATACGAAGGCCAGGATCTGCTCTATCCACCAAATATTCCATGAGGAAAAATGTCATCCGTGGGCTAACTCAAGAAAGGGAGCAGCAGGAGATTGGGCCATCAGAGGTTCCTCCAGAATCAAAGCCTTTAAGGAGAGTTCGATCATTAGGGGCACTTTCAATTAAAGATGGTGAAAGTTCAGAGAAAGTGAATACTATTAGTTTGGTTAAAGCTCCTGAGATTAGGAGTGAGAGGAATCAAGAAGGGGATAACCAAATGGCGGTTGATTATTGGAAGGATCGATGGTACAAATATTTATTAATTATTTTGTGAAGGAGGCTGTAGGAATAGGCTTTTGATTTAGGGAATAAAGTGCATTTTTGACAAGCTTTTAATTTTTTTGTTTATCTTTAAACAGCAAACAAATGTCGATCGAAATCGAACAGCTCAGCAGCAGATTGGTTGAGGCTGAGACACGTCTCAAGACGGAAGTGCAGCGAATCAAAAAGAAGATGCAAATGCAAATCACAGAGTTGGAAATGTCTCTCGATGTTGTAAGTGTACACTATTATCTAAATGTTTTGAATTCTTGATGCTAATCCTTTTTTAATTCGCGAATTTAAGGCAAACAAGAGCAACATTGAACTTCAAAAGACCATCAAGAGGCAATCTATTCAAATCACGGTGAGCATTCCTACAAAATAAATGTAGTTAATGATTGCTAATGTGTTTTTCCCTGAATAGGAAATTACGGCTCAATATGACGAAGTCCAAAGGCAACTTCAGACCGCCCTTGATCAATATTCGGCCGCACACCGACGAGCACAATCCCTTCAGGCTGAATTGGACGAGATCCGAAGCGCCCTTGAAGCCGTAAGGATGAATATGCATTTTTAAAATCGTTTCTTAAGATTTTAATCTACTTGTATTTATATTTTAAGGCACAACGAGCAAAGAGATGCGCAGAACAGGCATACGAAGACGCCCAAGCTAGGGTTAACGAGCTTACCACCATCAACATTAATCTCGCATCCACCAAGACAAAGATTGAACAAGAATTGTCCATCCTCAGCGCTGATTATGATGAAGTCAGCAAGGAACTTAAGGTATATAATTAGTATTATCTCGATTCGAGATTCTCGAACAGTGTATTTACAAATATTTTTTTAGATGTCTGACGACCGCTTCCAAAAAGCGCAATCAGAGCTGTCGAGGACAGTGGAGATCCTCCACGAGGAGCAGGAAAGGCTAGTCAAGATTGAGAGCATTAAGAAGACCCTTGAGATCGAGGTCAAGCAACTTACCATCCGACTTGAAGAGGTCGAGACAAATGCCCTTGTTGGTGGAAAGAGGATTATCTCCAAATTGGAAGCCAGGGTTAGTCTAATTTATTAAACATTTACGAGTATTCGTATTTCAGAAGTGTTAAAATATATCTCTTTTTAGCTTCGAGATTTGGAACTTGAATGTGACGAGGAGAAACGCCGCCACGCCGAAACCATCAAAATCCTCAGGGTATACTTTAAAATTTAAATTCCCCATCTAGAAAATTGAATTTATTTATTTAATCATTTGTTAAAACTTGCAGAAAAAGGAGAGGATTTCAAAGGAGATGATTATGCAAGTAGAGGAGGATCAAAAGAATATTGCTCTCCTCAACGAAGCCCTGGATAAGGTCGGACACAAAGCTAACATATATAAACGACAACTACAGGAACAAGTAAGCTTCCACAAATCATTTTGAGCCCATTTTTAATCACTTTTTCTACTTTCTCCACTTTCTCCAATTTCCAGGAGGGTCTATCTCAACAAAATGTTACTCGTAAGTTGAATATTGTAAAAAAAGAAGCTATAAAATCCTAATTTGACATGAATTTCAAGGTGTCCGACGATTCCAACGAGAATTAGAGGCGGCGGAAGAAAGGGCAGACTCAGCGGAAGTAATTCAATCCAATTTAAATACAAAATTTAA
Organism: Megalothorax incertus; assembly: GCA_036507255.1. Lineage (NCBI taxonomy): Eukaryota > Metazoa > Arthropoda > Collembola > Neelipleona > Neelidae > Megalothorax > Megalothorax incertus. The sequence continues at coordinate 11,716 of JAAZTK010001162.1, forward strand.
ACTAATCTTTGGAATGATTTAATTTTTCAGGGAAATTTACATTTAATCCGAGCCAAACACCGGTCCTTTGTCACCTCCAGTGTCACACCTGGAACAGCAGGGCAAGTCTACATGGTCCAAACAAGAGAGACCACGACCGAGTATTAAATTACATTTTATATAACCCAAATCCCGAAAAAGTCACCCATAAATCCTTAATTAACCACCACCTTACGTCCTATACTTTATGATCTTATACTACATAAATATTTAAATCTATTCAGATCATGATTCGGTCCCTTATTTATCGTATACTATCGTACTTATATATAAAACCTAGTCCTAATTAGTCCAATATCAAATATGCTCGCTTTTAAATTGAATTAAACATTAAACAAAATTACATTCAAATATCTGTTTGAAATATCTTACTTTCTCTCTACAATATTTAACTCTGTTTATTTCGATTCTCGGAACTAGTCATTAAACTTTTACCAAAAAAAATAATACCTACAAAAACATACTTCTTGCCTTAAAAATCCTTTATAGAAAAAAAAACTCCAGCTAGTCGAAAATCTGGTGATTTACATATATACTTTTAGGTATAATAATGCTATAATTCTATTTAACTCTATACAGTTAGGTACTATAATTAAGTTAGGTTTTTAATAATTACAATTAAGGAATTTGTGTGTTAAAATTATATGGGGAGGGGTCAGGGGAATGCTCAGATAAGCCCGGGGTATATTGAGAATTCTTGAAGTTTTAGGGAAATCGGATGAATGAATTAAGGTCCAAAATTGCTTTAATCGTTAAATAATCTAATTTTAAATTCGTGTACTGATTCTGGTGCTCTGCAAGTATTTCTCAGCTCTGTCACAACTCACAGTGCCACTGGGACTCCGAGGCTTGAATTAATTGGTAAACCTAACTAATTAATTTCAAAGTACTCGAGAGATTTGAGTGTGTCGAGCTTGATTTTCAAGGACAAATACTGTTTGTGTATACTCTATAATACAATACTTAAAGATATACCTTTAACCCTGTATGAATAGAGCTTTTTGAACAAATGATGTCCAAAGGATGGAAGGTTTGGGAGAAAGTGCTTTTGTTTTGTGTTATGAATTAAATTACTCGTTCTCATTATATTCTATTTAAGATAAATTTAATTAAAGGAATAAATGATTGTCCAATTGGGGAAAAGACCTCCTCTTGGGCATCGCCTTGTCACCGATACGTCCATTAAATTTTAGGTTAATTTAAATTGCGTTCAAAAGGATCAGAACGCAACCCTTTTTGTATTAGAAAGCACTTTACACTCTAGCATCATAGTCAAGCCCTAACCCTGTGCCTTTAAATTTAAAATTTTAATTAAATTAAAAGCTTTTTTTTCGAGATTTATTTTTGACTTTGCCTAATTAATCTAGAAAATCCGCCGCTGATGAATCTTCTCATCAGAGCGTGTCAAGAGTGTGTCAAGTCCAACAATCCTCCTCCACCTCATCTTCTTACCACCAACAACTCCAACAAAAATATCAATATAGTCAAGTCCAATGCCAATACCAGCATAGGCTGAGAAGACGCTTTAACTATTCGTTATTTTCAAGATAAAGCTGGTTAAAGCCAACTGCAAACTGCCAAATTAAATTTTTTAAAACACACAGAATCTGCATTTATTTCTTTACTACAATAGAGCTATGAAGTTAAAGCTTTTTCTATTAGAGAGACATGATGATTTGCTTATTGCACTACTTGCTGTAATTTATTTTGTTGCTGAATTAACGAAGTATATTTGTATATCGAGAGAACGAGAATTGAACGAATTTATGCTAAGGGATATATGGATATTTGCTTTAAATATACATTAGAATTTAATTAGGTTAATTTGTAGGGTTAAGGGGGGAAATGCTCGGAGGAAAGTCAAGCTAAAAGTGCCTGCCAAATACACACAGAAATGTCAAAAAGGGGGGTTTCACAGTGTGCCTTTTGAAGGAGTCCTTTCCTTAAGGCATATTATAATTCTGTGAATCGCTAAAGGAAAGTTCCCATTCGAATTACAATTAATAAATGTGTAATATTAAGCTATATCTATAATTTAAGTTACGATATACTAATGTAATGAATGTATTCTACTTATTTAAGTGAATAAAGATCGAAGGTATAATATACAAGTATTTGAAAGATATTCTTTAAATACAATATCATTGTGGGACATTAGAGGGTCAGAGCATATCAAATTCATTGGATTTCTCTTAAAAATAATTGGCAAAACAATTCGTTTCGCTTTCGGGTAATTTCTGGTCCTTTTGGTCTTAAATCCTAGATGATGTAAAATGGTAAAAGATGTAGTTCAATTGGATTGCATGCTCGCTCGTCATTCACCGGGGCATTTTGAATGGATCTGGTGGACTCGATAGGGAGATGGGGGCCGGAAGTGGGAACGACTTTGAACGACGGCCGGTCTCAAAGCACTCAATGGACCAACTCAAACCCTCACCCCCATTCAGAATGATTAGCCAACTGAGACTGGGAAAGTTGGAACATCATTTGATCCCTTTTTCGGGGGGAGACCGAACCCAAGAAAAAGGGCATCCCCTCTCCAATTGAAATCATGAATCAAGTGCATTTACGCGCACTTGCCCCCACGCCCTAATGAAGCCCCAATAATATTATTATTACTATTTGCTTTACCTTGCTTAGGATGAGGATTCTCAGGAGTTGCAAGGTCTACTAAAGCTACGGGTAAATGGGTCAACCAGCGGGGACTCTGAAATTTCTAACAAGTTAATCGATGTATTGTATATCGATCCAAATGAAAAAAAGGAGCAATATTCACAGCGGAAGAATGACTTTTTCCCCCTTCTGCAATGTAAGTACCTTTAACAGGTATACGATATTCCCCCTTTGTCGGCACGCGGCGAGCGAAACCCTCAAAGGAGGGTTAAAAAGGTATATTTGAATCACAAAAAGAGTTCTCATAAAGTTACATGTAGTTAAATGCGCTTTTATTGAGGGTAGGTACTACTTTTTACCCTTATTTGCTTGCACACCTTTTCAAAAGTACGCACCTTAATTGGAGTCTGAATTGACCTGCTCCTGAGGACCAGGAACAATAAAAGGATGGCCTGGGAATGTAAATAATCAATTAATTTTTCGTTAGCGTGAGGGCGAGTGCGGAAAGAAGCGTACTCACCAGTTGACACGTGACCTTTAATGCTTTATGGGTTCGTTCGGGAGCGGAGGATGCCGTGTCACTCTTGAGTGACTCCAGAGTTAGGGGGTACTTAAAACAAACGTTTTTATTTTATTTTTGTATGCAATCCTTATTCAGGGTCCAGGGACGAAGAGAATAACTTTCTCGGAGCTGTAATAAATGGAAAGTTGAGAGTTAACTCAACCAAATCATTTCCTCAGCCTCTCCGACACTCTTCCCTGTCAGATCCCTGTCCA
>JAAZTK010001163.1:0-15136 GCA_036507255.1 Megalothorax incertus
AAAATATTTAATTGTAAATATCAATTAAGTTAATATATAATTAAATTCATAAAATAGCCGAAAACTACGGCCGTTTTATATTATGTGAGGATGATAAAATTTATTTACGGTAATGGAACCTGTCGATAATTTAATATCCGCCATTCTCAGTGTTGACCCTGTCAATTTGCAATTATAAAATATTTATTGTGTTCTCAAAATAACTAGAAAAGATAAAGTAAAGGATAATTATCTCATGTAAATTATGACAAAAAAAAAACAAAATGAAAGGTGTCTAGTTATTCCTAAAATGTCCTATAGAGGCTCTACTCACAAGACGACATTAACCTTTTTTAAAATATTTTAAAAGTTTATACTCTTTGGAATACTGCATAAAATGTTTGACAAATAAATTTTAAATTAGTATGAAAGATCAAACTTGTTAAATTATACAAATATTAATAATTTTATTGAGATTTTTATATCAAATAACATTTATTTTGTAAATATATTTCGGTAGTACACTTTTTCAGCAAACTAATAAAATCTATAAATTCAGACATATCCAGAAATTTCAAAATTCCAGAAATTGCAACTTATCTGGAAATTTACAAATATCTGGAAATTAGTATTATCAATATCTATAAATTGTAAACTTGCCGGAAATTCAATGTCCATTAATAATTTTTTAATTTCATTAGTATATGCATTGTATGTTATTTATCTAAATTGAATAAAATATCATATAATACATTACATATCATGTTTTCGAGTTTAAAAGATTAGGTAAATTAATTAAATTGTCTAAACTTTTATGTCAAATATATTACGTTGGAACTAAAACCTGGACGTGACTTGTTAAAACATTCTAGCATGCAAGGGAAGTTGAACGGCTTCATTTCTAGTTAAAAGAAATTACAATAATATTAAACTCAATTCTAATTATTTGAATTTAATTCTTTAAGACTTCAACTTGTTAGGAGATTGTGACGAGTTGTGCGGAATTAAATTTATAATCAGCCGTAATTTTAAGATTGCCATCAAGTATCCTCTCTATTCAATTCGGGTAAGATTACGCTTTATTTTAAAAGTGCTAGTACTCCGTACAATTTCAACAGAATCGCCAACGGACACAAAAAGCAAGCTATAATTATTTTGTATAATTACTTATTATAATTTTTTATTGGATTAATTGACGTTAATTGGTTTGTTTGTTGTTTTTAGCAGTTTGCATTTCCTACCAGAAACCATTTAATTAGAGGTTTTTCAAAATATTGCAACTCAGATCCTGCATTGTAGGTTTGTTTACTTCTAATTGCTTATGCAATATCCAATTTGTTTGCAATTTTAATTGTTTTTTTGGCATATTTCCTAAATTAGTTAAATCTAATTTCTAGTTTGTCAACGATGGCTTGGAATGGGTTGAAAGTAAGTATTTGAACTTTGATTTTAGGAATTCCAACGAAGACTCCAAATTTTTAATGAAATTCAATTCCTATTTTAAGGTATTGAAGACAATCGGGTCAATTGTTTTTGGGCAGAAAGTCAGCGAAGTTACTCCCAGATTGAAAGATAAAATGAGCTTTTATATTTTCTCTCCAAACGTAAGAATTTAATATAATTAATTTTTAAACTAAAGTCCTTAAACATGTTTCAATAATTATAGATAACATTAAACTTTGGGTGTACAATTCTACAGCCAGGCAAGGTTATGACAGAGGTTACCAAAGCTAAGAGGTATATAGATAGTTTGAATAATTACCCAAAGTTAAACCAATTAACAATTCAGTCTGTGTTCTTTTTCTGAAGGTTCCCAGTTCGAGGGCGACCTGGTCTTAAGAGAGGAATTTCGGGATTGCGACCTCCTCCGAAGAATTCGAAGTGACTCGTACAATATCTTTCCAATTGGGGTATTAATTAATTATTGAGTACATTTTTCATTTTTATATTCAATATATCTTTTACATTTAAAATTCTAACCCTTTTCTGATTATTTAACAACTAGTTTGCAGATAGATTTGTATAACTGTAATTTAACTGTTTAATATAGGACTCAGTAAATTCTTTTTTGACTTCATTGGTATAATTTCTAATAATAGGTGTAATATTATCAGTTCAGAATTGATACAAAGTTACTAAAATGCATATTTAAAATCCGGTATATTTTTTAAAGAATCTTTTCAATTAATCAATTAATTGGATTTATTTTGTCGTATTTTTATATATATTTAACTTCTAACTAATTAACCCTAAATTTTGTAACCTCTCGGTGAATCAAATTTAAATTATAAACCTATCTGAGATTATGTTACTTGTGTATTCTATTAAGAGAAATGTAATGTCAGTTTATATTGAAATATTTGTACTCAATTAAATTGAGACTCTAATTAAAAGATAAATGTCCTAATTAAATTTCACTTTCAATTCTTGATGTTTTTTGATTATTTCACCACCTCTTTTGAAGTCCTGTATTTTACTGATAGACTCTCTCAAGTAAAAGGTTGAAAAGCCCAAAAGGTTCAGGTCTCTTGCACGCAATAGCAATTCTAGGTAGTTGCCAGTATACGAGTATATACTCCAAGCTTCTCCTATCTTTTTGTATTGGGATTATATAGGGATAGGTACTCGTAATTGTATTCTATTGGATCTGGTGTAAAAAGTACTTCATTTCAGAACTTTGGGTATTTTGGACACAATTATTAGCTTTCGTATTTAAATAGGTATGATAAAAATAGATAAAGAATATTGAACCTAAAGCTTTATTCCATATAATGCATAATATTTAAAGTTTCTAATGCACATTTGTAAATCGTATCATTTTTTCAAAATAATATAAATTTGCTTTAATTTACATATATTTCAATTATGTAGACTATTCCATCATTTCAAAGTTTACTCTTGAGCAATATATTTAAATCCAATATTATTTTGAATAGGGTTTTGTATTTTAAAATAATAAGTAGACATTAATTTGATTTTAGTGAATGTACGCTTTATTCAAAACATTAAAACGTTTTTAGCATAACTAAAGATTGCACGGAATTGGAGACATTTTGAGACTGAAACGTTGCAGAAAGTCGAATTTATAACTCCTCTCAATTTTTAATTATAATTGATTAATTAATCGTGTCAACATATTCAATTAAGGTTGCCTGATAGTTCCGTGGCTAATTGATTACAGGTATAGTTATTTGGGACTTGTTTTTGATCAAAAATCATGTTTAACTTTTAAAATTGGAATCCGCTATAATTTTTGACTGCGTATAATTATAGGTTTGTGGACTTCAGGGATGGAGCAAGGCCCCAACAAAGACCGACTCTTCAATAATGAAAGGGTAAACATTTATGATAATATTAATTAATTTAATTAAAACACGATTTTTTTAGGTATTGAAAAGGTTGGTTCGTTTACTTAGCATACGGAGGTTGACTCAAGTAAGATTTTTGAGTGAAGCTTTTGAGCAAGTTGCTAACGAAGAATTGGAAAGAAGAGCTGCAGATGTAAGTTCGATTATAAATGGTTAGAGAGCAAAGAACTCGAATTTTAATCCTAAATTTTAAAGGGAGATGTGCGTGCAGTTGATTTTCGTTGGACTCATGGTACAACTGCACACGATTATAATCAAATGATTTCAAGATTCTTCATTGACACAAGGGATTTTCGGGGTGCTTTCCAACATTTTGCAATCACCTTTCCAAATTTTACAACTTTGACGGACCCTGAGACTCTATCTCTCTTCTCTCAGTATCCGGTTCTGAGATTAAACCTCCATGTCGCGAATAAATTCATCCCTAATTACACTCAAGGCCTACTTCTAAAGCGACTTCTAAAGCGACTTCTCCATCTTATATCCCCTGTGATTCAACAACTATCAATAATTGCAGAGCCATCATCATCTCTATTTGTACACTTTGATCACAAATTACCTGAAAACATGAACAACCTTTTCTTTCCAGTTTTAAAGAGGTTATATCTATTGAGGGGAGATTCAACACCTGCAAGTACACTACTTATTCCATTATATCGAGATATTCTGGAGATTATTTTCGAATATGGTGAGATATTACAAATACCTAATAGTATTATACATATATTATAAATTATATAATGTTATTTGTATTAATTATTATATTCTCAATAGGTCATGCTAATGCACCAGTCCTACAAAGAATTGGCGTCTTTTTGTTACCTCAGCCTACCGTGAATATCTTCACATCTCCTACATTTGAAGCTATTATTCCAAACATTACTAGATTGGAAATTACACAGCCTAGTGAACGATTGACACATACAAGGCTTTATGAGTGAGTAAATTTATTGATTTTTAGAAAAATGTAAATTACAAATTTTTTAAATAAATATTATAGGCAATCCCGAGCCCTTTTAATAGTTGCATATGCTGGTCTGAGAGTTAATCATCTGGCACTGGACTTTCTTGCTCCATTAGATAATCCTCTATTAATCAATCATAGATTTTCAGTGTTCGCCAATAATATTACAAGATTCCTGGCTCTCCAAGCACCTACACTCCTGACTTTGGCAATTAACCACTCTTTAAACTTTAGAGTAAATCTTGAGACTGGACTTAATGGGGTTTGGGTTATGGTAAGAGTATATCCTCAAGAAAGTATACAATACTAATATTTCTTTTCTCATTTTTTTATTCATATAGTCCTTCATAGTTTTACCGGTTTTTCCGGTGCTATTGAAGTTAACATTTATTGGGAGGTCCTTGATTGGCTTAATTTATCCGTGTGGAATCCTTTTGCTTGATCCGTTCTTCCATGAATCATTCCCTCGATCTTTTCCAGCACTAATGAGGTTCACTATTGGTGGTGCAAATTGGATGAGGGTTAATCAAAATGAACCAAACTTCCTCAGCGGAATGAGTTCTTATGAAGTTGGGCCACCAATCCAACCACTTGCTATTGAATCTCTTGATGTTCATATTTGGGATGAAATGGGGGAAATAAATCGCATAAGACTACAAGAGAATTTTAATCAAGTCTCCATATTGTACTGCAAATTATCATTCCTTCAGCTAGGTCGTCTTTCTTGGAGCGACACAGTCCGCGAGCTACACATTAGAGACATTGATGGCCGGATTAGAAGGTACATCGCACAGTTTACAAGTAAGTCTTAATTGTACTATATAAATAGGATTGAAATCTAATAATATTAAATAAATTCACTTTAAAGATCTCGAAATCCTTTATGCTGATGAGGATCTGGAAGGGAATTGGCCAAGAAATTATTTTAGGTTTTTCACTGGAATCAGTAACTACAGACTTCATGCAATAATTGTCAGAGGACCTAATGTAAGTTGCTTGATGAATATTGATAAGTTAATTTTGTTCACTAAATATCCTTATAAATTTCATTAGGTTCCAGCCAACATATCTGCAATGCTACGAGTATATTACTCTGAGATTTTTATTGGAACCCAAGAAAGAGAAATAGGATGGCTGAACCTTTAAGTAGGAATTTCGACGCTCAATTGACATTCAATTTTATTATTATATCTTTTTTACAACTTATTTATTAACGGGAATGTGAACTTTTATTTGAATTTCTGATACATTGTAATGTTTTACGAGAATATCTGTTTTTTTTTTTAAATGAATTATTTTAAGAAGGGATATTCTTTATATTTGAGTTACTTGACACATTATCCTTTTGCTCTGATGGCATTTACTATATAATTTTATATTATCTAATTTTCAAATTAACTGTTGAAACAACTTTGTAATTGACTTGATTTCATTCGTGTGGCATATATATATATCAGTACAATTGTTTTTAAATCTATTATACGATAATTTTATATTTATTTATCCGAATTATAATAAATATCGTAGTACTATAGGTATGGTACTATACTAGTACAGTACTATATTAATACACAATTGTTTAGATGATTATCTTTCTAAATATTTTATTACATATTTCATTGAATGTTATACCGATTAATTTTTTCTTGATTGCAAAATAAAAATCAGTTATAAAAAACTTTTCAATACAATGCATATACTATGTGCTCAAATTCATCTTTATATTGTAGGTATTGCGATCTCATTTTAATCACACCGTATAAGTATTATACTAATTGTTTATTGAAATATAATGGATTTGAAATTTTTTATAATGAGATTAACTTGTTTCAAATTTAATTGATTTCATTAATTAAGTTTAAATGGATGCTTACATTTTTGCATAAGATCGTTGGGTGGACTCAGAGAAGAGTTAATTATAAGTAGTTTTCGACATAATTAAATTATATAGCCCAAATTGTTTATTTGCATTCTGGAATACAATTAACAATAATAAGTAAGTAGTTGACTCAAAATTATATATATTTTGTTTTGAGCATTTAAGACCGTTCCTACAAAAAGCTGAGCCAATATAGGTAGGAGATTTGAAATTGTCCAAATTGTAATTCCGTATTATAAAACTTGTCTCCCGAATTTTTATAAAAAAAATACTTAATTTTGTCGTATATTTTGAAAATTTTAATTGGATTGTCACTAACTGAGTACTATTCACTACATTTGAAGGTTGGTTCATTCTTATTTGCTTCATTTGAAGTTTTCTAATTGAATTTTGAACTTTTTGAAACATTTTAGATGGCTGAACCAAAGCATCCGCTTAAGATTGAAGATGTAAATGACATTTTTAACCTAATTAAATATTAAATAATTAAATATTATGAAATCGTTAATTAAGATATTTTGTATTTCTTAAATTATGCAGATTCTCTATATGGCTTTTGACTACTTGAAAACACATGAAGTGATTAATGTAAGGAGGGTTCACTTGTCTTGGAAGCTCACTGCAAACAGCCATCTGATTCAGCGAGCAAACAAGGTTTGTAATTGAAAATTATTAATTCCAAAAGAAAGTGGTTTTTGATCAAAATGTATAAAAATTTATATTCATGTTAGGATCAACTTAAGGCAGTCAAATTGATAATTGGCCAAAATGAAAGCCGTGAGGATTATGGTGCAAGAGTCGCTAATTTTTTTACTACTACGAAGGGGATCAGAAGATTATTTGTTGAATTTGATATAAGTTTCCCACACTTCCTGACCTGTACAAATCGTAAAACTGTGGATAAGCTACTGAAATATCCTCTAAGGGGATTAACTCTACGAGTCCATCGTGAGAGTCCAATTATGATTGGGATCCTTGTAACTACCTTCTTCAACAGGATCTCATCAAAATTGCAATATTTGGACATTGTTATTGCTCCAGAAGTTTCAACACGAGGGACTATTCATTCAGATATTCCTTTGTCTACTATCCACCCACAACTTAACTTTCCTCTTCTCGGATCAATTGTTATTAGTAGGGATGAGGATTCTCCACAGGATGATTGGTCGCTCAATGCATCTACTTTTTTTATTAAGAATCTTTTCGGCGGAGGTATGAATTTTAATTTGCATATTTTTAGAATTGGTCTTAAAAATTATTATATATTTAAATTGTAGGGTTCGGAAATGCAACAGCACCAGTTCTCAGAAAGTTTGTAATGGAGTATTTGCCTCAGTTCTTTTTTCGCAACATAACACTGTCCATTTCCAACATTCGGCCAAGTTTGTGGCAGAACATCACTACCCTTGAATTTACTGGACTATGCCAGCCCCTAAATCAATGGAGTTTTCTAGCGTAATATAATAAAACAATTTAAATTTATTTCCCTTTAATTATATATATATTGATATAAAAATTAATTTTAATCAGGCTCTCTCAAGCTCTTCGTGCTCTTTCTGAGGTTGGCAGCCGTCTCGTTAAATTGACATTGGCCATTATTGCACCAGATTTCCATATTAGCGTCTTTGATGTATTTGCTGGAAATATGGACGCATTTTTTGGAGTGCAACGACATACCCTTGTATCAATGCGGATCTCTCATGATATTATGATTCTTTATGATTTTAGATATGATGCAGAGGGAAATATAATTTTGGTATGTACGGATATTATTTATTATATGATTTTGAAAAAATATTTAAATAATTTCAACTTTGATTTCAAGCCTCGACTCTGGCTTCCTCTATTTCCATTCATTGAGGAATTTTCACTTACTGGGCGATCTGATATTGAGGCCCTTGCTTTCGATTTGGACTTTGGCGTAAATCCTTGGACTACCTTCTCCCTTGCATATTCATTTCCGTTAATGAAGGTCTTCATCTTTGGGGCTAGGGGGTGGAGGCATGGTATGAATTTTATTGCTGGGACAAGACCAACCGAAGTAGGAATAAACATACCGAGGATTGCTTTGGACTCTCTTGTAATTAGGGACTGGGAAAATATGGGCGAGTACAGGGAGGCTTTACAAAATAATTTTGAGACCGTTTCGAGCCTTACTTGTCCGATATCTTTTCTTCGTATTGATAATCAAGGGGATCTGATGTGGATGGCTTCTGTAACTGAACTTCATCTTAAAAATATTGGGGAGCAGATTGCCCCTTACCTTGCAGGATTTGCAGGTTTTTTTTGAATAAAATTTAAATATTGCTTATTACGAAATATTCTAATGTTATTTAATTTGAAGGACTTGTCCATCTTCACTTGGAGGAAGATTTTGAAAACGATTGGCCAGAGAATTACGTTACATTTTTGGATAATATGGAGAATCTTGGGATTACTACGATCACACTTCGAGGGCATCAGGTGAGCACTGAAATATTTTGTCTCTTTTTAGATCATTTGCGGTGTAATTTATAATCCTTAATTACATAGGTCCCTACCGCATTGAAAGACACTCTGGCTACTAATTATCATGCAATTACAGTCAAGATTGACGAGAAAAAGCACGGATGGACTCATTAAATTTTGATACTAGTTTGTATTTCTCTTTATGATGGATTTTTAACGGAATTTCTTTTTGTATAATATTATTTATTCTTAACCTGACTATTCATTGGATGTTGACATTCATTTTTGTGTTTAATTGACTATTCTTGGTACATTATTTTAAATTTATTTCAATGATTCTTAATTTTATTGTAATTCCAGTTGTAACTTGTATTAATACCTTTATTTACGATATACGTATGTAAATGGGAATCTTTAATATTTATTTTTTATTGATTCTAATGAATTTTGTAATGTTAATTTATTATCTATTATTTTAATAAAGGTGCATTTTTGCAATCAATTAATCATTACGAATGCCTACAGAAGGAATGAGGAACTCTCTTTGCATGTAGTCTAAACTAAATGCTGTACTTGTATAAAAAGATAGGCGCTCAAAAGTACCCCATTCGAATGTTGTATTAAATTTCTACACAAGTACAGCATTTAGTTTAGACTACATGCAAAGAGAGTTCCTCATTCCTTCTGTATTAATTGTATTGCACTGTAGCTACATCTTATGGCGGGGGAAATCTAGGTAGGAAAATTTGAATCTTTTGTAGAAATCTTTTTTGTTTTTTGTCGGTCCATTATTTTAAATAAATATTCTTTTGAAATCTGGTTTTATTTTTAATTATTTATGCTATCACTTTGATTTTAAACTGATTAATGAAAAGAGTTCTATTGTAAAGGTATTTTTCAAAAGTTCAAGCGAGACAATGACGGCGAGAACCATTGACAATCCTTTTATTCACATAGATGTAAGTGAGCCAATTTAAAAAATTAAATAATAGAACGTTAATTTAATCTAATATATTTACAGTACATGGACATTTGTTTCGACTATTACGGAGTACAAGAACTTGCAGAAGCTCGGGTCATATCTCGTCTTTGGAAGGAGGTTGCTACAACACATCTTATTAAGAGAGCAGACAAGGTAAAGATATATGTACATTGTAATGTATTGTACATATGTGTAATTAATTATAATTTAAAATTTTAATCTATTTTTAAAGGGATTACTTCGTAAAGTTGATCTAATTATTGGACGAAGGGAGAGTGCGGAGCAGTATCGAGAAAGAGTAGCTACCTTTTTCCAAATTACTCGGAATATTCATCAATTGTTTTATGAATTCGACCTAAGCTTTCCCCACATTCTACTTTGCACTCATCCTGATACGATTCAACATCTTTTAGAGTACCCATTCAAGCACATTTCATTAAGGATTCATGCAGGACTTCCTACTCCGTTGAATGTCCTCCTTATCAACTTCCTAAATGTACTATCACCGAATTTATTGAGTCTTGCGTTCATTTACGATAAAAAAGTGCAGACAGAGGGGAATATTTATGCACAATTCAACCTCCCTATAATGCTCCATTCATTGACCTTCCCAAAGCTTCAGTCTCTTGTAATGAGGAGAGAAGAAGGTGCACCCGAGGATCACAACCTGATTAATCGGTTTACGGATATATTCAAGATCATATTCTCACGAGGTACAAATATTGTTATACCACCTATTTAAATTACATAACATAATAATATTATTCCTTATAGTTAAGGGAAATGCCCACGCCCCTGCTTTGAGGACCTTCAAAATCAAAGGCCATCATCCTTTTTTCTTGCGAAATATTCTAACCCCTGAAGCTCAGATTTGCACATCTTTCTGGAGGAATATCACTGAATTTGAATTTACTCAATCTTGTGGACCAATTTCAAATACTACTTTTGCAGTGTAAATGCTATAAAATACAATATTACCTTTTGGTATTAAAATATGATTGCATTATACAGATTAGCTCAATCTCTTTTGGATCTTTCGATTGCGGGAAGTCAATTAACTCGTCTCTCACTTGAGCTCAAAGGACCTCCTGGTTATATCACCAATTTCTTGGAAGCTTCACATAATCTGGAGGCATTCTTTGATCTGCAATCAAGCTCACTTATTGAGATACAAATAAATCATTCTATTATGTCCAGTGTATTCTTTGATATACCTGGAGAGGATCTTCCAATTTTGGTAAGAGATAAAGTGGATGGATTTTACATGGTCAATAATATAATATATATATATTTGCTTTCAGGTTCGCATAAGATTCGCAGTCTTCCCTAATCTTCAAACTTTTTCTTTTAATGGGAGATCTGAAATTGAGGCATCTTCACAAAATGAGATCCGGATTATAGATCCTTTTACCGTCGTGTCATTTCCATTTAATTTTCCATTCCTTCGAATGTTTACATTTGGTGGTGAAAACTGGCGTTTAGGATCCAATTTTTTATCCGGTACTGATCCTGATCAAGTAGGAATTGAACACGCTCGGCTTGATATTGAATCAATGACGATTTCTAAATGGGCAAATATGAGGACTCTTCGTGCAAGATTGCAGAATAATTTTAACTCAATTCGATCTCTTACTTGTCCACTTACATTTTTGCAACCTGAAAACGGAGGTGGTTTGGCGTGGCGAGATTCGGTCGAAGAATTACATTTGAGGAGTGTGGATGATGTTATTTCTCCCCATATCGCACAATTCGAAAGTAATTATATACCTTATTTATCATACGATTTATAAAATGAAATATATATATATATTTTACAGATTTAATCCGACTTTTTATTGAAGAAGATATTGATTCGACTTGGGATGATGGATATTGTCAGTATCTCGCGAATATTGGGAATCCCAAGCTTACTACGATTATTCTAAAAGGATCTTCGGTAAAAAATGATAAAATCAAATTGAATTTAAAAGATTTCAAGTACTTTTTTTCTATCTTTTAAGGATTCATCCATTTTACGAAACACATTGGCTGAGAACTATCCTGGTTTGGTAATCAAAGAAGAGTGATAGAGAAGAGGTTAGCTCAATCAAAAGCATATGCATTAAATTCATTAATTATTCCCGAATCATATCTTCATTATAATTATATAAGCGGCTCAAATGAATTTAAATTACTGATATTCTTTCCTTAAATAGATATCGTATATAAAAGTTTTTATACATAATTGATTTTAAAAACTTGTACTAATTTTGGTAATATTTGAAGAAGTGTCCATAATAAAATGAGTTTATATTATACCTGCAACAATTTGTTAAATAATTTATTTCGTCGTAATTCTAGTATATTTATGTATAGTAAATTTGAGTAATTGTATTTGAAAGAAAGGTACATAGAAATTGTATTTTTTAAAGTAATATACATATAGATTAGCAGACGCAGTGTAATCCTCATTACTTGGTATAGCA
Source organism: Megalothorax incertus (assembly GCA_036507255.1). Taxonomy (NCBI): domain Eukaryota; kingdom Metazoa; phylum Arthropoda; class Collembola; order Neelipleona; family Neelidae; genus Megalothorax; species Megalothorax incertus. Next base: position 12,086 of record JAAZTK010001163.1, read on the forward strand.
TTCTTAAGTTTTAGAGTACACATTTTATATACCCATAGTTAAATTCTTTTGGATATAGACTTTCTTATCGGATTAATTTGAATTTACAAGGAATGAAATAATTCGGCTGTTTAGTCGAAGGTTAAAAATTTAAATAATTTTTATCAGATGCAATTGGGGCTGCTTGAATTTGCGTAATAACATCCAGTATGGATCGATTGTATTTGCCCGCATACTATGAGACGATTTATCAATTGACGTAATATACATTTTTAAATATACAAAAGTGTATACCTAATTGAGTTTCGAACAGCGGGTTTAGTAAAGAACAAAGCGAGGAAGATGTACTTTTCCGAAGCGGGCTTGATATTCTTCTGAAACAGTTGTATGTACAAATATATCTATATGTATCATATATGTATAATATCACAATCTCTCTATTTATAGGTTCTTAAATTCGTAATTTTAATATTTATAGGCGACAAGCTAATAAGGAGGAACAGCGGCTGGAATCGAGTCCTTTCTGCGTAAGCATACTTGTGAGAACCTTTATGATATTCTGAAGCTTGGACCCACTCAATTGATGGGGAAATTGCCACACTTCCACGGTCACGGCCAGATGAACACGATTATACTAGCTTCTCCATTTCATATCCTCACTGCCAAATACATTCCGGTAAATATGATAATTACCCAATTTAGGTATATCATACTCATCTAATAATTTATATTTGTAGTTTATTGTAACAAGGCATATAATGCCAAGCCCCGCAGAAATTTTGGCTGGAAAAGTTGCAGAGATTTATGATGAAGAAGGCTACTACAGATCAGAGTATCCCTTCTTCTGTTTGGAACGGATTAAAGATCCGACTAGCGGACAACTCATGTTAGTATGCAGGAGCTGTTATATCATCATTTGTAAGGATGACGATTTTGAGACTAGCAATTCTATGCTGAGAGGGATAGAGTTGATCTACCACTGTGATGGGGTGATTCTTAAACCATCAGACTGTAGCGCACTTTTGAGTAAAGTCGACTACACTCACACAAAATGTTGCAAGAGCATGAAAAGTAAATTAATTATCTAAATATTTGCTGTACAATATTAAGTATGAATAATGTTTGTACTATATAGATGATGACGTGCTTGTTGATGTGCTATTAGATTCTGCTCGAGCTAAAGGAGAGCCAATACCTTCTGAGGATCTTCTTTGGATTAAGGATCCCGATATTGACGAATTGTTGGCAAAACTGTCACCTCCGCCACATAAAATGCAAAGCCAAGACTCATTTTCCACTGAGCAGACTAGTGAAGATGAGGTTGATGTGGATCTTATTGAAAAGAAATTGAGTGCAATTTTTTTTGGGGAAGATGATTCTCCTTCGAATGCAGAAAAAGTTGTTGGAGATTCACCTGATAAAAGTGATAAAATGATGCAAGGTTTATTTAAAATGTGGTTTTAATGAGGATTTATGTATATCATTACGTATTTTCTTATTTTTAAAGGTGCCTCAAATGTATCTGGCTTTCAAATGTCACATGTACAAGATGAAATGGGAAGTGGAGTTTCAGAAATACCATCTAATGATCCTCAGAGTCTATTTGAAGTAATTGAACCTGAAACCGGAAGCTTACATGTTCCGGGTAATGAAGCAGTTGGTGGACATGTTGTAAAGCTCAGTAAGGCTCAAAAGCGAAGGATTAAGAAAAATCTCCCCATCCAAGGAGCAGTTTCCTTCTCATATGTTCTTACGCAAAAAGAGGAGAAGGAGATAAGTACAAGAATCAATGAATTGATCTCTACCAAGGAAGGGTTGATGATTGAGTCTTCTTCGGGATATTCTCTACTTGCCACCACCTTACCAGTGACTTTAAAAATGATTGGGCTTGTGGAAGTTATCATGAAAGGTTCCACTCAGTATATTGATTCCATCCAGAAATTGAAAGTTCGCTTGACATCAAAAGAAGAAGAGATATCAGAGACAAATCAAACTTTAATGAAAGCTGGTGGTAATAGAGAGCTCGTCGATGAATTAAAGATCAAATACTCAAATCTCAATGATGAAAGATATGAGCTTGATGTGGAGTTGGGAGGATTATTTGAATCTCTGAAGCGAGTGTCCAATTTGAATAGTCAGTTAATTGCAATTGAAAGCTTCGAGTTAAAGGGTCATGTGGCCAAAGATGAGATAGTGACCTCACTACACTACATCACTCAAAGTCTATCAACTATATTTGCTATTCAGATTAAATCGGTATATGATTTTAATTAAAATATTACAAGTATACAAATAGTAAGCTATTTCTGAAAAAAAATATTTTGCGATATTTCAGGATAGGAGGATGTCCTACGAGTATGGAGAGCCTATCGATTTGGATATACTTGAGATAAGCAAGGTTTGTATATGAATGATGAATTTTAAAATGATGTGAAGTTATATTATAACTTTATACTATACTATCTAGGTCACTGGAATTTTTAAAGGATTGCTTAGATCCGGTGTCAAGTACATTAATGCGGCTGTTGAGGTGGGTAAAGTTGATTTTGCTCTGAAGAAACTCTCTGTTGGAAGCAGTCAGAAGAAGAAGGCTGAGGTACAATTAAAGAGTCTTAAGGAAAGCATGAACCTTCGTCATGAGGCGTATATTCAACTCATTCGAGGTCAAAATGTTGTTGGACTTATCAGTACGATAATTGCGGAGATTGAAAAGTAATATGCAATATTTTATTCATACTTTATATGTAATGTACGTATGATTAAATTATATAATTAAATTTATAGGGATCGAGAAGTCGAAGGGGAGTCACAATTTGAAGAAATTAGCTCCAGTCTTGAAAAAGTTAAGAGCTCATTAGCGGTAATGATTACGCTGGACTAGTAATGCTATCAATACCTAAATTGATATATTATAGCTGTTATACTAAAGTTGTGGTAATTTGATTAAACATAAGATAGTCAGACAAATTAAAATATGAATAGATAGATACTGGACTTAGGATACTTGACTAGTCAATATATAATATATTATTTCATGGCACTTATGCTTGTGTACACTAAGGCTTTTGAACG